>JANAVB010032420.1:6620459-6647959 GCA_029216955.1 Iris pallida
CCAAAAACAATACACAATATCATGAGTAATTTTTTTCTGTCATTTTTTATCGGTTTACACATGAATATAGAATTTTCTGTTTGAATTCTTACCAATGTGTGGGCCGTCATGAATGCAGACCACTTATGTGATTGGGGCGCCGGCTTTTTTCTGGATCAATGGCACCTCCTTCGAACTAGACGGGGCACACCTTTTACTGCCTTGAATTTCTCTCAGCTTCCTTATTATTATGTCCAGTATGCCAGCCTCCATGTCGTCATAGTTGAGTATGTCTTGCATGTCTACTGCCGACAGCTGGACTGAAACTCCATTTTCACCCTTTTTCGGATAAAATTCGTATACCATATCACTGCACATAAATTTAGTTTAGATTAAATTAATAAAGATAGATTCTCATTACATAACTGTGAAAAAAGTCTAAAAAAACGAACAAAAAAAAGGGTTCAGAATACATACTTTGGAGAATTCTTTCTGGGAATTACGATGTCGATGTATTGTTTCTTCAGCTCTTCATCCGCATATTTCCAAAGTAAGATTTCATCGCATTCCCTTAGTATGACGTGGTTCTTCTTTAATTCAGCCATTTTGGCATCTTCTCGGGATTTCGGAGCGGCATTAACTTTCCGCTTTTTATTAGCCTCTCCAACTGTATTGCTTTTTATTAACCTCTTTCCCCCCGATCCTCCTCTTCTTCTGACTTCTCTTGGAGCAGCAAGTTCAGCAGCTGCTTGAAACTCCTCACTCTGAAGTACTACAACCATGGCTTCGAGATCTTTAATTTTCCCATCCTTTTCATTGGCTTCAATATTAAACGATTCAACTTTATTTTGAAGCTCCCTTTTCTCCTCAACGAGCCTTTCATTTGTTTCTCTGAGTTGTTTGGTTGTTCGCACTGAAATAAAACAAACAATAATGAAATGTATGATGTGAACCTAACACGGAGAATGACATTCTCCGTATAAATAATACGGAGAATAGAATTCTTCGTTTGGAATTACACGGAGAATAACCTTTCCAGTATCGAAATGATAGGGAATAGCAATTATCCGTTTCAAATAACACGGAGAATGACTATTCTCCGTGTTATAGTACACGGAGAATAGTCATTCTCCTGGAAGATTACAAATCAGAAATTTGAAATAGAAAAGATTTTACCTTGTGCATGTAGATCTGATTTCAGAACAGAATTTTGCTTTCTCAAATCCTCCAGTTCATGCACAGAGCCCTCCATCACAACGTTGACTGCACGTTGTTGTGCTTCTTGTGCCTCGAGCTCTTTCAGCTTTTCTTTGAGTTTTTCGTTCTCAAGGTTGGTTGCACGTAACTGCGCTCCTTGTGCCTCCATCCCTTTTAAATTTTCTTTGAGTTCTTTATTCTGCGCAAGAATATCAGAATGATGTCTTCTCAAATCCTCCAGTTCATGCTCAGAGCCCTCCATCACAACGTTGACTGCACGTTGTTGCTCTTCTTCCGCCTCGAGCTCTTTCAGCTTTTCTTTGAGTATGGCATTCTCAAAGTTGGCTGCACGTAACTGCGCTCCTTGTGCCTCCATCTCTTTCAACTTTTCTTTGAGTTCTTCATTCTGCGCAAGAATATCAGAATGATGTCTTCTCAAAACCTCCAATTCCTTTGCTGAGTCGTCCATCACAGCGCCCATTTTATGATGCTGTGGTATCCGTTGTTCATCAAAATTATCCCCACCTGCTTCTTGGTGTTCTTCATCTCCCTCTTTTTCGACTTCTTTTATAGGTGGCTCATCTTCTTTGTGCCCTTCTTCTTCCCCAACAGGTATAACCAGATCTTCCAATATCATCTTGGATCTCATTTTGTTGTGATATTTGGCCTTGAGGAAGTTTGAGATTTCGTACCCATTCCATGTGAAAAATCTTGGGTAATCAAGAATTGGGACGAACTTCCTTTCCACAAATTTACTATGTTCTGCAAACCAATAGAGGAAGTATATTGTGCAACCTTCCAATTTGTGGAAAGCCATTGAGTAATCCCCCTGTTCAGTTTTGCTTCTACTCCTCTTTATGCTATCCATTACATATGCCAGGATTAACCTTGGCCAGCATACTGTTGATGACGTCCACACTGTCTACCAAGGCCAAGAATCTGTACGGCAAATTTGAACCGCCAGACTTTGTGAAGAATACTGTTTGGCACAAGTGGAAGATTATTAGCTTGGCCAAATCATCTGGATTAACAGCGTTATCTCCGCCACGAAGCCGTCGTAACAATTCAAAGAACTTGTCTCTCACTTCCTTATTCGTGACTTCTGAGTGTTTGCCCTTAGTATTAGCCAGCAATCTTGTGAAATGATCTCTACACAGGCTCAATGATGCTGGTGGTGTGGGCTGCTGTTGTTTTTCCTTTATCAATCTTCTGTAAGAAACATCATCAACGCTTTCTTCATTCAGCGGTAGACCGAATATGACTGCCATATCCTTGACGCTTGGCACGATTTTAACAGTGGTGCTCAATTCAAAGCACCCGACGCCATCTTCTTCTTCTGTGTAACTTGCAATTAAATTCTCAAGCCCTTCCGTTACCTTGGCCACTTCGGAGACGTGGACTCTGTTTTGGTAGAAAATCTCGACAAAATTCCAGAAACCGGTATTCTTCAAAGAACCAATAACTGGCTCAGGTAAACGGCCAACATCTCGATTGACCTCCTCCATAAGATTTAGCATTGGCTTGAAGGTAGAACGGAAAAGTCTTGAATCCTTATTCCTGACAGATTTTCTTTCTGCAAAACAAAAAAAAAACAAAAAATTAGGTCGGAGAATGGCCATTCTTATGGGTTTTAACACTGGGAACGGCATTCTCCGTTTCAAGTTAGACGGAGAATTCTGTCACGACCCGCACCCTAGAGTTAGGGCACGAGAACGTAACAACGCCCAGCCTACGCCGCAGTGTCGGCGGTAGAATGCTGTCCTAGGTCTCAATGCATCTAACAGTATAAGACTAAACAGTTTATACTCCCCGAATGGGGGTGACATAGCAGAATGTAAACTCAATCACATCTAAGGTAGAGCATAAAGGAAGATAGATAAAACATGAAATCGAAAAGAGATACAACAGATAGAAGTCTAAGTGTCTAAGATACACAAATCCAAAAATACATCTCAAATCTTCAAACTCAGATACAGTAATCCATAAAGTAAATACAACTCCAGACAATTGAAAATAGCTAACTAAACAACCTCTAATGTGTCTCCTCTAGGCTAGCAGGCAATCTCCAAGCTATCTGTAAAATTTATCAACGGGTCCAGTCAGGACAGGAGCGAGTACAGTACATCTCAACAATATCATAACAGGTTAGGAAATATAAACATGCTAGAGAGTAAGATACAAGATCTGAAGAAATAACATGATGAAGAAGAGAGAGACTGTAAGTAAATAGCTACACTATATAGAGAACTATCAGTGACTAGTGATTCAGAGCACAAGATGGTTATGTAAATGGCACGATGTTGTACACGAGTAATCTACAGAGGTTGTACACGAGTAATCTACTGGATTGATTACATAACCACTTCTACTCCCCGCCCCAATTAATACACAAGGATTTAGATATGATATGTTATTGCACACGAAGTATAGTCACACACGAGATCATGTGAATACATGAATATACACGATTTCACACGATTTGTACACGAATGTCACGAATACAAGGAGTACACGATGCTCACGATAAAGTACACGAACACGAATACCCGATGTATCCGCTAAGGGGATAACATCGCACAACAAGATCTATATAGTACTAATCCGTGTTTCCAACGTGTCAGCATCATGTAAAGTAATCTAAAGCAGGAAATATAATCCTAAACAAGATATGAAATGATCAGAGAATGTACTCGCCTGGTGTCTGAATGTCCAAAGTAAATATACTGTCCGAGGAGAGGTGTCTGGCTCCTAATCAGAACAGCACAAGTCACAACATGTCCAGAAGGGTAATATAAAGTACTACAATGCATTCTACATGAATCTAGGTCAAACTAGGCCAAAGTCAACCCTTGGTCAACTCTGGTCAACTGCACTAGTCAAACTAGGTCAAACTAGGTCATGTCCTAACCCAGCAAGTCTTACTAGGCCTAATCAAGACTATCCTAGCAAGCACACATCAATACAAGCCTATACAAGCCAACATACACCCAACTCTATATAACATGCAATTATTCAATACTCAAATAGGCAAGAATTCTCATTGGATATACACTAGGTAATCTATTACTTTAAGCTATATATGTCTACACATATATACACATGCATATATTGGTATTCAACATTAGGTCTATAATCATGGCATTTCAAATGGTTATATAAACTTATATATTACAACACAATATGCTAACATATATATAATATACATACATAGCTAAGTTAACATTATTCATAATTACTTATTTAAGAGGCTATGTGTGTGTATGTGAACATGGCAAAGGGGCAAGTGAGGGTTAAATGGGCATATATAGTGTATACATATCAAAGAGTGTCAAAGTGTAAGTGAACAATGTGTCAAGTGTGATAGTGTCAACATAGTGTAAGGGGGTACATGAGGTAATATAGGATTTGTGTTAACATAGAACATTACATCTCATTAACTTGTATATTGCATACATTACATCTATTATTACATTACATTCATGCTTGTATTCATTCATCATTTATTTATTCTCTTGCACTACTATATGCACCATACATTACATACTATGGAACCTACATATTCATTACAAGCCATACTTATACATGCTTACATTAGATAGGATACTTACACCTCATACATCATTTATTTAACCATTTACTCATGCTTGCATTCTCTATTTAATTACATAATGTATATACATTAACATGGGTTAAAATCAAATAGAACATTATATTACACACAAGGGTGCACAAAATGCATATGCCGAATAGTAACTCCTACTAATAATCAATACTGTACCATCTCAGCATGAATTAAAATCTAGGATTAAAGTATGCTATAGATCTATGTGTTAGCTTTTCGAAACTTCAAACGGATCGCGTTTTCGTTTCCAAAAACTACCGGAATCGCGAAAACACCGAGAACGCGTTTGTCTTTCGTACAGCTGACACTCAAATAATTCTCCAGAAAGTTACAGAAAGAATTAGGCCTATTAATACATGTTTTTGGAAAGCTAACTTCAATACGCTTCTTTTAAAAAAAAGGGAGATTAAACCGAGCTTTGAGCTAGAAGTTATGACATTTCTAAGTTAGGGCTGAAATTAAAACGTGGATAAAAATCATGACGGATATGGGTAGTTTGAGACAAAAGAACACAAGTATATAACATAATATATCAAGAACTCACTCTCTACACTAATATATATATATATGTATGAGACACTATAGAACACATCTCCAATACAAAAAATGAGATTAAACATGTAATAATTCATTCATACATAACAACAACACATAGTGTGTCCAAATTTGGGATTTTCCCACATGGACACAACCACAACACAAAGGACACTCCTATGACCTCCAAATGGACACGAAATAGACATAAATGGAGATACAACCATAGGGGTCATTCCTATGGGTTCAAAATAGACCTATATGCATGAGAAAATGAAAAGGGGAAGGGATTTATACCTCCCGGTAGATCGAATCGAAGAAAAGCCTTCCCGGAGCGACACCGACACGTAGAGATTCCAAAAGGACACGAACGACCTTTGAATCCTTCCAAACTTGGGTAGCTTCCTCCTTGGCTAGAATGAAGAAGGAAAGAAGAAGATTTGGTGGCGAAATGGAAGGATTTGGTGGAGAAATTGCTAGGGATTGCTCTCTAAAAATTTGGGGAAGAACAAGAGAGAGAGTGTGGATGAGAATAATGAAATGAACTTGAGCCTATCCTCTCCCAAAGTGGCTGGCCGTATGGGGCTATTTGTTCTATTATGGTAAGGTCCAAAATGCCCCCACTAACCTATTCTATGAGTATTAGGAAAGGGCTAATTGGTTGGGGCTAAATTAGTCATTCTAAAGTCTCTAATCACACTAACCTTATCCATAATAATTAGTCTAACCTCTAACTAAAATATTTCTATCATGTGGACTAAAATAAATATCATGTTGGCCATGCCTAACTAGTGTGTGGGTCCCACTAGAGTCAAACTACCCCCGGGTTCCCGTTTCAAGTCGGATTGAGTTGAAATTCGAACCCGACTCGAATAACCCCAAAACAATATCATAAATAATAAAATAATATCAAAATAATTCAAAAAGGTCAAATAAAAAAATATCCTTAGGCCAAAAATGATATTAAAATATTATAATCACATGGTTAGGCTCTAGGTCAAACAGTCTCTAGGGTTTCACTAGCAAAACGTCAAAACCACAAGTCATTGATTTAAATAATTTTAAAATAATTTAAAATCACCAAAAATCATATCATGAATTAAATATCATTATTAAAATAATTATAAATACGAAATTTCAAAATTACCCTTATTTGGAAAACTGGGTGCTACAACTCTACCCACCTTAGAAAAATTTCGTCCTCGAAATTTAAGATCGATAGTACTCCTTCTAGATCCTCCAACCTACCCAATATCTAAGGTAACACTTCCTAACACTGGAATAATAAACGGACATCTAAAAAGTGTCAATCTAGGAATACCTCCAATACTGCTCTGCTGTACGGCGGTAATGGAACTTCAATAAAATATGGACTGGAACCTATATCCAAGGGACTGGACCTATTTTAAAGTGGTCTTAACTAAGGATGAAAAGGAACTGATCATAGGCTATAGGTATGCTCAAACTATTATCTTCCTATTAACCATCTATTAATACATTCTATTACTATAGGAACGATGCATTACTAAGACATATAGGCCCCTATCTCTCATAACACATTTATACTCACCAAAAGACTAGTACATCCTATCAAGGCTGATACTATAATCTCTTATAAATCTCATAAGCTACATGTTTAGAGACACACATCCCCACATCAAGGACTAACCTATATATATCTACAACTGATACTAATGGGGTGACGTCCCTATTTTCCAACAATCAAGGTCTAAATTTTTTTATCTAAATCATGCAATTTGAAGGAATAGTATACAAGGTCAGGGCATTCCGTAGCAGTTGGAAGTCTCACCTAGGTGCACTGGTCATTCTAGGTCAAAACAGTACTATGGTATCAACACACAAACAATCTAGGGTGTCCTAATTGGGAAGGTAAGGGAACAACAATCATCAAGGTTGTAGGGCTGTCAACCATCCTATATAAAAATTGGTCATTAACAAGCAACTAAGAAATTATTAAAAGGTTACTATTCCATAAAATGGCAAAAATTGAAAATTTAGGCACAACAAATCATAAATAGATTTTTGTCTTGACACGATCTAAGTTGATCAATTTCGGGATAAAACAAGATTTGGACAAGAAAGGAAATCAATGAAATCAAAGTATGAGCACGAGCATCCAATGATGGAGCTTCAGGTCATGATTAAATTTAATTCGACTGAGTACGAATACGAGGTTCATAGGCGATGAAAAGATTTCAAGGAGAATTATCAAGGCTGTCGCGAATGAGACTCTAGGGTCAAGTTTAACTATGTCTCCATTCTCGTAGATTGATACACGAAAAAGCAAACCAAAGTACAATAGGTTGATCAGACCATCATGTACCGATTCTGATTAGACAATATGTTAGTGGGTGGCCACCCAATAAAATATGTTATGACCAAGCTCGAAAATAGATAAGCTTGCAAAACTAAGGCTAATTTAGCAGCACAAGATATAAGGGTGGTAATGATGAAAGGAATTACATAGTCCAAGGTTCTTAACCAAACGAGTCAAGTAATCAGATAAGGTACAAGGTTAAGCATCTAAGGAAACAAGCAGAACACCATCACATGTCGGGTCGAAAGAATTGAGTCAAGGCTGGATTTCTAATTAAAATAAGAAGAAATTTAGTATAATAGTAAAGGTTATAGTTTAGCCAGTTGACCAGAAAATCATATCAAGAAAATAGAGTACAAGAAGACGGGTTTTAGTGGGACATGATATACCTACAGGAAGGTGAGCTCGTCTAGGTCTTGCATATAAGATTTGTTGGAGGGTAACAGCTAGTATTACATTCCGAATATCAAAGTCACGATAAGGAACGTCAAGGATCTCAATTAGAAAGTGGGAGTTCAAGAGGTGGTAATTAATGCACAAAAAAAATAATGATGATCGAGTTAGTCATCTGCTTCTGATACTCTTAAGTTCATCTGGTCATAACTTGCCAATCATATCTTTACCTCACCAGTCTCCATATGAAAATTTAACCTTTACTTAAACCCTTACCATGACTACCGTAGGCAATTCCCAATTTCCAAACATCACTCTTGAAGCACAACCCTCACATTTAGGAATCAACATTAATCATTTATTTAAATTTCCAAGTTCTTTCACCTTGTCTTAAATTTGACCCAAAACCTCTAAATCCCGTTTACGAATTCCTTGAACTTGTTCAAATTGTTCTCCTCGTATTATTTAATTTAAATCTCTAGGCCTTACAAAACTTATCTTCCATCATAAAATCAACTTTCGTATTTTCTTCGACATACACCCTTGAATATTATTCTCCTAAAAATATTTCACAACAATCTCTAAACTTCCATAACTTTGTGTTCTCTCTATCCCTAGTCATTTTCTCGCAACATCTTGTTTAATATCCTTATTAAACACAATTAACTTCTTTTTTTCCATTACTAACCTTCTACATAGCCTTAGGGTAAAACCTCCCAAGAATCAATAACCAGAATTTTGTGGTTCTCCAATCTAGGTTGACCTTGAATATCCTTATCAGTTTTGAATACACCTATAAACTATCTCATAACCCCAAAATTTTCTCTAAATGTGATTGTTTCCAGATTGGCAGTATACATCTCTTTATTCTATTCGAGACCTTTACCACATTTCTATCTCAAGTTTCCATATGGAACACTCCACATTTGATTTCCTTTAGATCATCATATAATAACCAGTTACGTCTTCTCTGAGCTACATGATTTACGTCACTTCCTTAGCCTTCCCCATGCAAAAGATACGAAGATTCAAGGGTTTCGAAGTACATCTGGTAGGGACGACAAGATATGGGTAATTAATGTAATGAGACAGAGTTTAAGATAAGAGGTAAATAAGAATGCAAGGGAATAATGGCGAGAAAGAATAATGAAGATATGTTACTTCTTATCGGTTCAAACGAGAGGAACCCATCAAGCTTAAATTCAATAGCAAGGAATGAGGGTGAATCCAAACAAGAGGAAAAGGAATTCCAATTGAAGTTCAAAATGAGTTTCTCAGGGGTCGTCCCAAAAATCTCTCAAAGAATCCTAAGTGTGATTGAGTACCTTGGATTTGAAAATATTAATCTAAATACAAAATTAAATCAACAACTATAAAATTTTATCAAAATCATCAACTAATACCATGATTCAAAGTTCTACAATGAATCCACAAATCAAATTCAAATCAAGGAAAAAGATGAATCAAAACAAGGAAAAGGAGTTTAAATCGGAATTCAAAATGAGATTCTCAAGGGTCATCCCAGGAATCTCTCAAGGAATCCTAACAGTGATTGAGTATCTCTCATCCTAACACCTTAATTTATATATCCTATAGCAGGCTCGTAGTAGTACAACTAAGTCGTTGCGCTACTATGAAATCGTACTAATGCGAATCTCGACCTGCATGGGCCACCACTAAAAATGTGTCACGACCCGCACCCAAGAGTTAGGGCACGAGAACGTAACAACGCCCAGCCTACGCCGCAGTGTCGGCGGTAGAACGCTGTCCTAGGTCTCAATGCATCTAACAGTATAAGACTAAACAGTTTATACTCCCCGAATGGGGGTGACATAGCAGAATGTAAACTCAATCACATCTAAGGTAGAGCATAAAGGAAGATAGATAAAACATGAAATCGAAAAGAGATACAACAGATAGAAGTCTAAGTGTCTAAGATACACAAATCCAAAAATACATCTCAAATCTCCAAACTCAGATACGGTAATCCATAAAGTAAATACAACTCCAGACAATTGAAAATAGCTAACTAAACAACCTCTAATGTGTCTCCTCTAGGCTAGCAGGCAATCTCCAAGCTATCTGTAAAATTTATCAACGGGTCCAGTCAGGACAGGAGCGAGTACAGTACATCTCAACAATATCATAACAGGTTAGGAAATATAAACATGCTAGAGAGTAAGATACAAGATCTGAAGAAATAACATAATAAAGAAGAGAGAGATTGTAAGTAAATAGCTACACTATATAGAGAACTATCAGTGACTAGTGATTCAGAGCACAAGATGGTTATGTAAACGGCACGATGTTGTACACGAGTAATCTACAGAGGTTGTACACGATTAATCTACTGGATTGATTACATAACCACTTCTACTCTCCCGCCCCAATTAATACACAAGGATCTAGATATGATATGTTATTGCACACGAAGTATAGTCGTACACGAGATCATGTGAATACATGAATATATACGATTTCACACGATTTGTACACGAATGTCACGAATACAAGGAGTACACGATGCTCACGATAAAGTACACGAACACGAATACCCGATGTATCCGCTAAGGGGATAACATCGCACAACAAGATCCATATAGTACTAATCCGTGTTTCCAACGTGTCAGCATCATGTAAAGTAATCTAAAGCAGGAAATGTCACGACCCGCTCCCGAATAATCGGACACGAGTCGGACACGCCCAGCCTTCATTGTTAGACACAATGAAGTAAGCTGTACCAAGCTAGGGAAACTAACCAGATAAATATGAAAGTATAGAATCACAGCAACTATATAATGTGTCCCAACCAGAAAAGAGATGCAATATCTGAATTTATTACAATTCAACTATAATAGTCTGCTAGTCTCAATACATGGAAAGATAAATGGAAAACTAAATGAAGTACTAGGCCTCTGCAGCCTCTAGGTCACAAGCAGCTCCAGCTGGCTCAGTAGGGAAGACAGTATCCTGTCCATAGTATGTGTCACACAAAGCCTCCATCTCACCTATCATAACATATCCAGTCAGGAGCGGAGCAAGTACAATTCTAGGTAATGAACAAGACATCATGAAATGAAGTACAAGGGAACATGGAAAGTACAGAAAAATACAAGTGAATAAGTACATGAAGAACAGGGTAAAGTACATGAAGAACATGAATGTAAGAGCATGAATGAACATGATATGTAAGCACCTGAAAGAACATGATATCACAGGAAATAAGTACAAGGTAATCTCCTGAACATATGTGTAATGCATTTGAAATATAACTAAATATGTGACCGGCTAGGGTAAGAACCTGAAAGCACCTGAAAGCACATGAATGGTGACTTAGGACCCGCGTGCACGATGCGGGGTCTAAGCTAAAACACACCTGAGTTGTTACTTGGGATTGGTCACATAGATAGTATATTTCCCCTCCCCAGATACAAGTAATAAGCACAAGAGAACAAGAGTACCAGAAAGAACATGTCGTGTTGCAATTGTGTCACTCAAGGAAGTACAGGAAAGATAATGTAAAGTACAAAACCGTAGAGTGTACTTGCCTGGCTCCAGGAAAGTACAAGTAGGCAAAAAAACTGGATATCCTCCTGTATGAATAATGATGTATACAAGTTGGTTAATAAACTAGTTCTAACTTGGTGTTATGCAATTTAATATACCTACTACAAGCTAAGATATTGGTTTAAACCCAATATCACTACTCAATATTATTTCCTATTATTCACTTAACTATTTGTTGAACTAATCCTCTAGAGGTCTAATCATGAATCAAGTTAGAGCCTACATTAGTTAGTTTTTAGGAAAACCAGCTTCTAACATACCTTGCTATAGAGTTAAATCTATCTTCTAAGTAGAAATCTAATTACAAATATGTACACATATTAAATTCCTTCCTGAGTAGAAATCTGGTTTACACTGGATTACTCTCCTGAGTTTTCACAGGAATTACATTCCTGGAATTACTCAGGAATTCTACCTGGAAATATACAGGAACTCTTCCTGAAATACACAGGAATGCTTCCTGAAATAACTCAGGAATATCATTCCTGTTATACACAGGAATTCACCAAGTGTTCTCAGATTACACTGAGACACTCAGGTTAGTTCCTGAGAATGCTCTCAGGCTTCCCTGAGACACACATTAGAAGTCTCAGATTTCTGAACAATCTGGACTGAAATGTCCAGAGTACATTGAACTTCAATGTCTTCAAATCACTGAGACATCTAATCTAGGTTCCTTAGTTAATTAGAAATCCTTGCCTCAGTCCTATATGCTCATAGCAGTAATAGCAATCAAGGTTCAATGTTCAGCAAGCCTCTACTCATTAGTTGAACAATGTAACCTTCCTATTTGAAAGTTCAAACTAAACAGGAACTTACCTCTCTTGAATTCAAAATTGAACAACATGAAGTGCTATCTAAAACTGGAATCCTGATTGAACTAACCTGGGAAATCGTCTCAGGTTCTGATAAACAAAACTGAACCATAGGATATATCCCAGGTTCCTGTTATCTCCATCTGAAACATGGAAAGTCTCCCAGGTTCCTACTAACACCAACTGGAACATAGAAGTCTCCCAGGTTCCTACTAACACCAACTGGAACATGGAAGTCTCCCAGGTTCCTACTAACCAGCCATTACTCGAGAATCCATTCAAATGCAGCTGATACTCCCAACCTGGAACCAGGACACCATCAACCTTGGTGAGAACTGATTCCATATTAGTGTAATGCTGGTATATCAGTCCTATAACACAATCTATTCCTCATCTTAGATATGGACAGGGTAGTCTATAGATTGTATAATTAACCAGTGCCAAAACTCCTCTATCTTAACAGGGCACAACTCAATTTAGTCCTTAGTGGAGGACTGTCAAGAACTGAATTCACAGTCCAAATCAGGACTGTTTCCCCAAACAAACGTATGGACACTCCCTGGATATGTGATCCTAAAATAATATCTGCACAGTTCACACAAAATCATAAAATGCTGAACTAACATGGCCTTTCCCTCACTGAAGTCAACCTGACAGTTAGGTCATTAAGTGACATCTAGTCTATCTAAACAGGGAGTTTAGTAATGCAGGAAATAGTCTTAAGAACAGAAATTATCACAACTTAATATGGACAATTGAATGGAAAAGATATGGAACAAAATTTAGACATCTCAACTCCTAAATTGTTTACAGGCACTAAGTTAAATCAAGCTACTGCACTCATATTCTATATCTATTCCAATTTAACCAAGTGAGGTTCATCATTCAAATATGCTAAGGGTCCCTAAATCAGGACAGCCTTGCACACTGTCTCAGACCTTGCAATACAGCACATGGGAGGACATCAACCCACAGATGTGAAACTAAACCAACTAAGACATAACTCTACTCCATTCCCTTTACACAGGCACCTGATCCTTAGTGATAGGATCCTGGAAAAATCCTAACTAAGTACCCTGATGATTTAGTTTAGAATATGGGACTAATATAAGTATTTTCCTGAATAGGATTGAAACATGGCTGATACCATTCAATCCTGTCCAGGTTAATCGACCAATACCAGTCCCAGATTGAACTTACACATCAGATTGACATTTCTATGAATGAACACAGTTTCAGGAAGAACTGACTCGATTACCAGTAACACTGAGCTAACATCATGCCAGTGATATTGATAACGTATTAGTTTACTTCCTGAAGGACTGTTATCCATACAATTCTCACACGATCTACCCACATAAATCTACAACAAAATTACTCTACTGCTCATTAAAAGTTGAATAGCCAAAAAGAAGTACCTCAAATCTCAGACAAGAACTCCTCGACACCAACTCAAGCTTAGAATCTGGATTCTAGGAAAATGAAGTGATCTATAAGGAAATGATCAAACAGTGAGGATGCATCAATTTTCGAAATACATAATTGTTCTCCTGATCTAGATCAGGTTGGATCGAGACCATCAACCCATATTCTCACAACCAAATCTGATCGGAGGAACAATAAGAACGATGAGGAAAATTAATACTCACACACGACTGATGGTTGTCCAAGGAGTATCAAATTGATCACCAAAGCTTCGATCTAGTTGAAACAAGGAAGGACAGCCTTGATCGTTCAGTCCTTCAAAACGAATAAGATCTTGGAACAAAATCCTGATCAAGAATGGATCAAATCGGTTTCACTCGAAGTACTCACCAAGAACAGATCGAATTCTGGTTCGATCGTCGAAGCACACTCTCGATTTCTGGCTAAGCCTCCAAGAATCACTCCTTCTCCTTCCTTACGCCTCCACCATGCTCTTCAACTCGAACTCAGCAGCAGGGATGAGATGGAAATTTGGTGAAGATTTCTGAAGGGGAAAAATAGGATTAAATAGAAGAGATGGCGTGAGGCTCAGGCTTCATTTCGGCGGGAAAAATTCCTCATTCGCTCCTCTGACAGTTCTGTTAGGGATGGAGATGCACATGGCCCTCTCCTAGGCCGTTGGGGAAAATTTGAATTCGAACTCTCAGCCATTTCTTTTTAGAAGAACAGAGGAAATAACCTAAGCTAACATTTGAGTTGAGTTGAAAGGAATTTGGTTGGGCTGGCAGGGTTTGGCCCAATCAATTGGGCTGGCATTGATTAAGCCCAAGAAAACTAACTAAATGAACCTAAAAATAAAAGAAAATTTATATATATTCCTAAACCATTATTCAATTACCAAAAATTTAAATTCTACCATATTTTAAGAAAGTGGAGTTACAAATCTCCCCCCTGAAAAATTTCGTCCTCGAAATTGAAATGTAGACATAAAAATCAACATAGTGAATCCAAAGAGTTGTTTCTTGAATCAAGAAAATGTATAAAATACAAGCACTCAAGTGAACGAACTAGGATATTGCTCACGCATCTCATCCTCACGCTCCCATGTGGACTCTCCCGGAGAGTGGTGTCTCCACATGACGCGAACGAGAGGAATGATCTGGTTCCGCAGTTGCTTCTCCCTCCGGTCCAGGATCTCTACTGGCTGCTCCTCGTAAGTCAATCTCGGGCCCACCTCCAGCTCAGAATAGTCCACCACATGGCTCGGGTCTAGAATGTATCGTCGAAGCTGGGATATGTGGAAAACATCATGCACGCCCTCCAGTCTAGCTGGAAGCGCTAGTCGGTACGCCACCTCGCCAATCCGTGCCGTCACGTCAAATGGTCCGATGAATCTCGGACTGAGCTTCCCGCCTCTGCCGAACCGAATGACGCCTCTGGTCGGTGAGATCTTCAGGAACACTCTGTCTCCAACCTCGAATTCAAGTGGCCGTCTGCTGCTGTCCGCCCAGTGCTTCTGCCGATCCTGTGCAACTCTGATACGCTCCCGGATCAATCTGACTTTCTCTGCTGAGTCCACCACCATATCTGGCCCAAGTAAAGCTCTCTCGCCAACGTCGTCCCAGGATAACGGCGTGCGACATCTCCGCCCGTACAGCGCCTCGAATGGAGTCATCTCAATGCTAGCCTGATAACTGTTGTTATAGGCAAACTCCACGAGGTGTAAATGGTCCTCCCACGAACCGCCGAAGTCGAGTGCGCAAACCCGCAGCATGTCCTCCAAGGTCTGAATGGTCCTCTCGGACTGTCCGTCCGTCTGGGGATGATAGGCCGTGCTGAACTTCAACTGTGATCCCAAGCTCTGCTGTAGACTCCTCCAGAAGTGTGATGTGAAACGGCTGTCTCGATCTGAAACAATGCTAACTGGCACCCCATGAATCCTCACGATCTGACGCATGTAGAGGTCTGCAAGCTTCTCGATCGACAGCCCAACCTTGAACGGAATGAAATGAGCGGACTTTGTCAATCTGTCCACGATCACCCAAATAGCGTCCTTGCCACTGGGAGTACGCGGCAATCCAGAGACAAAGTCCATGGTAATGTGCTCCCACTTCCATTCCGGAATAGGTAAAGGCTGGAGTAGTCCTGCTGGTCTCTGGCGCTCCGCCTTGACTTGCTGGCACACAAGGCATCTGGAAACAAATCTGGCGACCTCTCTCTTCATCCCATACCACCAAACATACTCACGCAAATCCTTGTACATCTTGGTAGATCTAGGATGTATAGAATACCGTGACTGGTGGGCCTCCTGCATCACCTTCTCCCGCAAGTCCTTGGGCACACACAGCTGGCTTCCGTGCCTCAAGGATCCGTCCTCTGCAATGGTGAAATCGTCGAGCAGACCTAACTCTGCCTGAGCTCTAAGACCCTGGATTCCCTCATCAAGCAACTGGGCCTCCTTGATCTTCTCTAGCAACCCCGACTGTATCTGCATATGCATCATCTGACCTCCATACCCTGGGAGAACAATCTCAATCCCAAGGCTCTCCAGATCCTCCAAGAGATGCCGGTCCATGGTGAGATACATAGCAATAGGATACCGACTGAGAGCGTCTGCAACCACATTCGCCTTCCCAGGATGATACTACAGACTGATGTCGAAGTCCTTCATGAGTTCCAGCCATCTGCGCTGTCTCATATTCAGCTCCTTCTGAGTAAAGACATACTTCAGGCTTTTGTGGTCCGTGAAGATGTCCACTCTCTCTCCATACAGGTAATGCTTCCACAGTTTCAAAGCAAATATGACTGCTGCAAGCTCCAAGTCATGTATAGGATAATTCTTCTCATGGGGCCTCAACTGTCTAGAAGCATACGCTATAACCTTCTTGTTCTGCTCCAGCACGCATCCCAAGCCTTTTTCTGAAGCATCGCTGTAGATGACGAACCCTCCTGATCCTGATGGCAAAGCTAGAACTGGGGCCGTCGTGAGTCTTCTCTTCAATTCTTCAAATGCTGACTGGCAGGCGTCGCTCCAGATGAACTCCTCGTCCTTCTGCGTAAGCTTCGTCATCGGCTCTGCTATCTTGGCGAAGTCCTTCACAAACTTCCTGTAGTATCCTGCTAGTCCCAGGAAACTATGAATCTCTGCTACTGACTTGGGAGGTGCCCATGCTTCCACTGCCTCAATCTTCTTGGGATCCACAGAAATCCCCTCCCCAGTCACCATATGCCCGAGAAACTCCACTCTGTCCAAGAAAAACTCACATTTCGAGAGTTTTCCGTACAGCTTCTCCTTCCGCAGAATTTCCAAGACAATCCGCAGATGCTCAACATGCTCCTCCTCCGTCTTGGAATAGATCAGAATGTCGTCAATAAAAACTACGACAAACTTATCCAAATACTTGTGGAAAACCTTATTCATCAGGTTCATGAAAACTGCGGGGGCATTGGTGAGTCTGAACGGCATCACCAGGAACTCATACTGGCCGTATCGAGTGTTGAAGGCTGTCTTCGGAATATCCTGCTCCCGAACCTTCATCTGGTGGTACCCCGATCGAAGATCGATCTTAGAAAAGACCTTCGCTCCACTAAGCTGGTCAAACAGCTCATCAATCCGTGGCAAAGGATATCTATTCTTAATGGTGATGTTGTTGAGTGCACGGTAGTCAATGCACATCCTCACCGTCCCATCCTTCTTGGGCACAAAAAGCACCGTGCTCCCCAGGGTGAAGCACTGGATCGAATAAATCCCTTGCCCTCCAGCTCATCAATCTGCGCCTTCAACTCCGCAGCTTCCTTCGGGTTGATCTTGTAACAGTGCTGGGACTTTGGTGCTGATCCGGGCACTAGATCAATACTGAACTCCACATCTCGATCCGGCGGTAACCCTGGCAGCTCCTCTGGAAAGACGTCAAGATACTCTGCAATCAGCAGATGCGGCAACTCCTGGTCTTCTGCAACTGCTCCGAAGTAGACTCCCTCTGGCCTCTCTGCAACTCGTCTGCTGATCTCTAACGGTGGAACTCCTGGCGGGCTGAAGATCACCTTCCCTTCATGGCAGTCTATTACAGCAAACTGCTCGCTCATCCAGTCAATGCCGAGGACTACGTCGAATCCGGGCAGTGGCATCACTAGAAGTCGAGCTCGAATCTCTCTCCCAGCAATAGTGATAGGGCATTCCACCATCTCACTTACTGGAACTGATCCGCCTCCTGTCATGATCTGACAGTTCCGCCTAGTGGGCTTGGGTGTGAAGCCGTGTCTATGCAGAAACTCATATGATACAAAGCTATGGGTGGCTCCAGAATCAAACAATGCAATGGCAGGGAAAGAATGCAAGAATATAGAACCTGTGATCACATCTGGCACTGCCTCGTCCTCCTCAACTGCAGCCATGACGTAAGCACGTCCCTGCTGTGCTCCTCCTCTCTGCTGCTGCTGGTGCTGTGCAAACCTCTGCTGCTGGGGTGGTAGAGCTCCTCCTCTCTGGGGTGCAGCAGGCAATGCTCTGGGTGGTGCAGCCGATGGTCCTCCTCCTCGTCCTCCTGCTAGTCTGGCTGTAGCCTGAGCGCAGTCCCTCATCTGGTGTGCATCAGATCCGCAGAAGAGGCAAAGTCCCAACCTCTTGCGGCACTCGTCGATGTGGTGTCCAGGGCGATGATAAAATGCACAACTGATCGCCAGATGCTGTCTCTGATGCTGATGTGCTGGAGCTCTGGCCTGACGGTAATGCTGCTGCTGCTGGTGCGGCCTCGTCTGGGTCTGAGTCTGAACCCTCTTCGCTGGTGCCTGGAAGCTGCTGCTGCCCACGTCCCGGTCTCTCTTCAGTCTGGGGTCTGCCTCCTTCTCTACTGCCTGGGCGATCTTAAGGATGCTGGAGTAGGTAGTCGCCTGGCTAATCGCCACTGCATGTCGCAGCTCCCTGTTGAGACCCTTCTTGAATCTCCATGCTCTGTCCTCTGGCTCTCTAACCAGTCTCTCAGCGAACCTGCTGAGCCTGGTAAACTCCGAAGTGTACTGTGCGACCGTCATCATCCCCTGCTGCAGCGCCTCGAACTGCACCCTCAACTCATCACGCTCCACCTCTGGGAAGAATTTCTCCTTGAACAGTGTTTTGAAAACTGTCCAAGACACCCGGGGCTCTGACAACTGGGGGGTCCTCCCGGTACCAAGCTCTCGCCAAGTCAAAGAGTCGCATGCTAGCCACTGACACCTTCTGGTCCTCTGGAATGTTCGCCATGGTCAAAGTCCTCTCTGCATTCTCCAGTCATTTATCTGCATAGATGATCCCCTCGTCGCCCCAGAAGTCCATCGGGCTAAGGTGCTGGTACTCCTTCGCTGTCCCGGGTCTCGATCCTCGCGGTGCTGGAGGTGCTACTGGTGCTGGTGCTGGTGCTGGTGCTGCCGGCTCCCTGGTCCTCAGCGCGTCGACGACAGTCGTTCTGAACTGCGCTGCCTGATGGTTCTGGGCCTCCAGAAAGTGCTGAAACAACGCCATCACCTGGTTGCCGTCAAGCATCATCGTCGGCGGCAGCGATGGAAAGATAGGAGGCGCTGGCGGAAGCTGATCTGCCTGGACGTCTGGTGCGGGCTGCTCTGGTGCGGCCTGCTCCGAACCGCCTGCAACTCCAGAAGTGCCTGCAACTCCAGCCTGGTCTGCGGTCTTCCTCGTAGTGACCATCCTGCATAAAAAGAAAACTTGTTGAATGACAAACCCTAAAACCTAACAAACAATGTTTTTATAATAATAAAGCACCTGAAGAACATGAATAACCTGATATACCCTTAATTCCCGATTTTCCTATGCTGTGATCAAGTTTCCCTAGTGTAATCAAGTCCCCCAATAGTACGCTAAGACCTAGGTACCATTAGGAAAGACCTGCATGGGCCACCACTAAAAACATGTCACGACCCGCTCCCGAATAATCGGACACGAGTCGGACACGCCCAGCCTTCATTGTTAGACACAATGAAGTAAGCTGTACCAAGCTAGGGAAACTAACCAGATACACATGAAAGTATAGAATCACAGCAACTATATAATGTGTCCCAACCAGAAAAGAGATGCAATATCTGAATTTATTACAATTCAACTATAATAGTCTGCTAGTCTCAATACATGGAAAGATAAATGGAAAACTAAATGAAGTACTAGGCCTCTGCAGCCTCTAGGTCACAAGCAGCTCCAGCTGGCTCAATAGGGAAGGCAGTATCCTGTCCATAGTATGTGTCACACAAAGCCTCCATCTCACCTATCATAACATATCCAGTCAGGAGCGGAGCAAGTACAATTCTAGGTAATGAACAAGACATCATGAAATGAAGTACAAGGGAACATGGAAAGTACAGAAAAATACAAGTGAATAAGTACATGAAGAACAGGGTAAAGTACATGAAGAACATGAATGTAAGAGCATGAATGAACATGATATGTAAGCACCTGAAAGAACATGATATCACAGGAAATAAGTACAAGGTAATCTCCTGAACATATGTGTAATGCATTTGAAATATAACTAAATATGTGACCGGCTAGGGTAAGAACCTGAAAGCACCTGAAAGCACATGAATGGTGACTTAGGACCCGCGTACACGATGCGGGGTCTAAGCTAAAACACACCTGAGTTGTTACTTGGGATTGGTCACATAGATAGTATATTTCCCCTCCCCAGATACAAGTAATAAGCACAAGAGAACAAGAGTACCAGAAAGAACATGTCGTGTTGCAATTGTGTCACTCAAGGAAGTACAGGAAAGATAATGTAAAGTACAAAACCGTAGAGTGTACTTGCCTGGCTCCAGGAAAGTACAAGTAGGCAAAGAAACTGGATATCCTCCTGTATGAATAATGATGTATACAAGTTGGTTAATAAACTAGTTCTAACTTGGTGTTATGCAATTTAATATACCTACTACAAGCTAAGATATTGGTTTAAACCCAATATCACTACTCAATATTATTTCCTATTATTCACTTAACTATTTGTTGAACTAATCCTCTAGAGGTCTAATCATGAATCAAGTTAGAGCCTACATTAGTTAGTTTTTAGGAAAACCAGCTTCTAACATACCTTGCTATAGAGTTAAATCTATCTTCTAAGTAGAAATCTAATTACAAATATGTACACATATTGAATTCCTTCCTGAGTAGAAATCTGGTTTACACTGGATTACTCTCCTGAGTTTTCACAGGAATTACATTCCTGGAATTACTCAGGAATTCTGCCTGGAAATATACAGGAACTCTTCCTGAAATACACAGGAATGCTTCCTGAAATAACTCAGGAATATCATTCCTGTTATACACAGGAATTCACCAAGTGTTCTCAGATTACACTGAGACACTCAGGTTAGTTCCTGAGAATGCTCTCAGGCTTCCCTGAGACACACATTAGAAGTCTCAGATTTCTGAACAATCTGGACTGAAATGTCCAGAGTACATTGAACTTCAATGTCTTCAAATCACTGAGACATCTAATCTAGGTTCCTTAGTTAATTAGAAATCCTTGCCTCAGTCCTATATGCTCATAGCAGTAATAGCAATCAAGGTTCAATGTTCAGCAAGCCTCTACTCATTAGTTGAACCATGTAACCTTCCTATTTGAAAGTTCAAACTAAACAGGAACTTACCTCTCTTGAATTCAAAATTGAACAACATGAAGTGCTATCTAAAACTGGAATCCTGATTGAACTAACCTGGGAAATCGTCTCAGGTTCTGATAAACAAAACTGAACCATAGGATATATCCCAGGTTCCTGTTATCTCCATCTGAAACATGGAAAGTCTCCCAGGTTCCTACTAACACCAACTGGAACATGGAAGTCTCCCAGGTTCCTACTAACACCAACTGGAACATGGAAGTCTCCCAGGTTCCTACTAACCAGCCATTACTCGAGAATCCATTCAAATGCAGCTGATACTCCCAACCTGGAACCAGGACACCATCAACCTTGGTGAGAACTGATTCCATATTAGTGTAATGCTGGTATATCAGTCCTATAACACAATCTATTCCTCATCTTAGATATGGACAGGGTAGTCTATAGATTGTATAATTAACCAGTGCCAAAACTCCTCTATCTTAACAGGGCACAACTCAATTTAGTCCTTAGTGGGGGACTGTCAAGAACTGAATTCACAGTCCAAATCAGGACTGTTTCCCCAAACAAACGTATGGACACTCCCTGGATATGTGATCCTAAAATAATATCTGCACAGTTCACACAAAATCACAAAATGCTGAACTAACATGGCCTTTCCCTCACTAAAGTCAACCTGACAGTTAGGTCATTAAGTGACATCTAGTCTATCTAAACAGGGAGTTTAGTAATGCAGGAAATAGTCTTAAGAACAAAAATTATCATAACTTAATATGGACAATTGAATGGAAAAGATATGGAACAAAATTTAGACATCTCAACTCCTAAATTGTTCACAGGCACTAAGTTAAATCAAGCTACTGCACTCATATTCTATATCTATTCCAATTTAACCAAGTGAGGTTCATCATTCAAATATGCTAAGGGTCCCTAAATCAGGACAGCCTTGCACACTGTCTCAGACCTTGCAATACAGCACATGGGAGGACATCAACCCACAGATGTGAAACTAAACCAACTAAGACATAACTCTACTCCATTCCCTTTACACAGGCACCTGATCCTTAGTGATAGGATCCTGGAAAAATCCTAACTAAGTACCCTGATGATTTAGTTTAGAATATGGGACTAATATAAGTATTTTCCTGAATAGGATTGAAACATGGCTGATACCATTCCATCCTGTCCAGGTTAATCGACCAATACCAGTCCCAGATTGAACTTACACATCAGATTGACATTTCTATGAATGAACACAGTTTCAGGAAGAACTGACTCGATTACCAGTGACACTGAGCTAACATCATGCCAGTGATATTGATAACGTATTAGTTTACTTCCTGAAGGACTGTTATCCATACAATTCTCACACGATCTACCCATATAAATCTACAACAAAATTACTCTACTGCTCATTAAAAGTTGAATAGCCAAAAAGAAGTACCTCAAATCTCAGACAAGAACTCCTCGACACCAACTCAAGCTTAGAATCTGGATTCTAGGAAAATGAAGTGATCTATAAGGAAAATGATCAAACAGTGAGGATGCATCAATTTTCGAAATACATAATTGTTCTCCTGATCTAGATCAGGTTGGATCGAGACCATCAACCCATATCCTCACAACCAAATCTGATCGGGGGAACAATAAGAATGATGAGGAAAATTAATACTCACACACGACTGATGGTTGTCCAAGGAGTATCAAATTGATCACCAAAGCTTCGATCTAGTTGAAACAAGGAAGGACAGCCTTGATCGTTCAGTCCTTCAAAACGAATAAGATCTAGGAACAAAATCCTGATCAAGAATGGATCAAATCGGTTTCACTCGAAGTACTCACCAAGAACAGATCGAATTCTGGTTCGATCGTCGAAGCACACTCTCGATTTCTGGCTAAGCCTCCAAGAATCACTCCTTCTCCTTCCTTACGCCTCCACCATGCTCTTCAACTCGAACTCAGCAGCAGGGATGAGATGGAAATTTGGTGAAGATTTCTGAAGGGGAAAAATAGGATTAAATAGAAGAGATGGCGTGAGGCTCAGGCTTCATTTCGGCGGGAAAAATTCCTCATTCGCTCCTCTGACAGTTCTGTTAGGGATGGAGATGCACATGGCCCTCTCCTAGGCCGTTGGGGAAAATTTGAATTCGAACTCTCAGCCATTTCTTTTTAGAAGAACAGAGGAAATAACCTAAGCAAACATTTGAGTTGAGTTGAAAGGAATTTGGTTGGGCTGGCAGGGTTTGGCCCAATCAATTGGGCTGGCATTGATTAAGCCCAAGAAAACTAACTAAATGAACCTAAAAATAAAAGAAAATTTATATATATTCCTAAACCATTATTCAATTACCAAAAATTTAAATTTTACCATATTTTAAGAAAGTGGAGTTACAGGAAATATAATCCTAAACAAGATATGAAATGATCAGAGAATGTACTCGCCTGGTGTCTGAATGTCCAAAGTAAATATACTGTCCGAAGAGAGGTGTCTGGCTCCTAATCAGAATAGCACAAGTCACAACATGTCCAGAAGGGTAATATAAAGCACTACAATGCATTCTACATGAATCTAGGTCAAACTAGGCCAAAGTCAACCCTTGGTCAACTCTGGTCAACTGCACTAGTCAAACTAGGTCAAACTAGGTCATGTCCTAACCCAGCAAGTCTTACTAGGCCTAATCAAGACTATCCTAGCAAGCACACATCAATACAAGCCTATACAAGCCAACATACACCCAACTCTATATAACATGCAATTATTCAATACTCAAATAGGCAAGAATTCTCATTGGATATACACTAGGTAATCTATTACTTTAAGCTATATATGTCTACACATATATACACATGCATATATTGGTATTCAACATTAGGTCTATAATCATGGCATTTCAAATGGTTATATAAACTTATATATTACAACACAATATACTAACATATATATAATATACATACATAGCTAAGTTAACATTATTCATAATTACTTATTTAAGAGGCTATGTGTGTGTATGTGAACATGGCAAAGGGGCAAGTGAGGGTTAAATGGGCATATATAGTGTATACATATCAAAGAGTTTCAAAGTGTAAGTGAACAATGTGTCAAGTGTGATAGTGTCAACATAGTGTAAGGGGGTACATGAGGTAATATAGGATTTGTGTTAACATAGAACATTATATCTCATTAACTTGTATATTGCATACATTACATCTATTATTATATTACATTCATGCTTGCATTCATTCATCATTCATTTATTCTCTTGCACTACTATATGCACCATACATTACATACTATGGAACCTACATATTCATTACAAGCCATACTTATACATGCTTACATTAGATAGGATACTTACACCTCATACATCATTTATTTAACCATTTACTCATGCTTGCATTCTCTATTTAATTACATAATGTATATACATTAACATGGGTTAAAATCAAATAGAATATTATATTACACACAAGGGTGCACAAAATGCATATGCCGAATAGTAACTCCTACTAATAATCAATACTATACCATCTCAGCATGAATTAAAATCTAGGATTAAAGTATGTTATAGATCTATGTGTTAGCTTTTCGAAACTTCAAACGGATCGCGTTTTCGTTTCCGGAAACTCCCGGAATCGCGAAAACACCGAGAACGCGTTTGTCTTTCGTACAGCTGACACTCAAATAATTCTCTAGAAAGTTACAGAAAGAATTAGGCCTATTAATACATGTTTTTGGAAAGCTAACTTCAATACGCTTCTTTTAAGAAAAACGGGAGATTAAACCGAGCTTTGAGCTAGAAGTTATGACATTTCTAAGTTAGGGCTGAAATTAAAAACGTGGATAAAAATTATGACGGATTTGGGTAGTTTGAGACAAAAGAACACAAGTATATAACATAATATATCAAGAACTCACTCTCTACACTAATATATATATATATGAGACACTATAGAACACATCTCCAATACAAAAAATGAGATTAAACATGTAATAATTCATTCATACATAACAACAACACATAGTGTGTCCAAATTTGGGATTTTCCCACATGGACACAACCACAACACAAAGGACACTCATATGACCTCCAAATGGACACGAAATGGACATAAATGGAGATACAACCATGGAGGTCATTCCTATGGGTTCAAAATAGACCTATATGCATGAGAAAATGAAAAGAGGAAGGGATTTATACCTCCCGGTAGAACGAATCGAAGAAAAGCCTTCCCGGAGCGACACCGACACGTAGAGATTCCAAAAGGACACGAACGAGCTCCGAATCCTCCCAAACTTGGGTAGCTTCCTCCTTGGCTAGAATGGAGAAGGAAAGAAGAAGATTTGGTGGCGAAATGGAAGGATTTGGTGGAAAAATTGCTAGGGATTGCTCTCTAGAAATTTGGGGAAGAACAAGAGAGAGAGTGTGGATGAGAATAATGAAATGAACTTGAGCCTATCCTCTCCCAAAGTGGCTGGCCATATGGGGCTATTTGTCCTATTATGATAAGGTCCAAAATGCCCCTACTAACCTATTCTATGAGTATTAGGAAAGGGCTAATTGGTTGGGGCTAAATTAGTCATTCTAAAGTCTCTAATCACACTAACCTTATCCATAATAATTAGTCTAACCTCTAACTAAAATATTTCTATCATGTGGACTAAAATAAATATCATGTGGGCCATGCCTAACTAGTGTATGGGTCCCACTAGAGTCAAACTACTCCCGGGTTCCCGTTTCAAGTCGGATTGAGTTGAAATTCGAACCCGACTCAAATAACCCCAAAACAATATCATAAATAATAAAATAATATCAAAATAATTCAAAGAGTTCAAATGAAAAAATATCCTTAGGCCAAAAATGACATTAAAATATTATAATCACATGGTTAGGCTCTAGGTCAAACAGTCTCTAGGGTTTCACTAGCAAAACGTCAAAACCACAAGTCATTGATTTAAATAATTTTAAAATGATTTAAAATCACCAAAAATCATATCATGAATTAAATATCATTATTAAAATAATTATAAACACAAAATTTCAAAATTACCCTTATTTGGAAAACTGGGTGCTACAAATTCCATTCTCCGTTCCAAATTAAACGGCGAATAGAATTTAACATTCAAATGTGTTTTATGACGGAGAATGTCATTTTTCTTGTAATATATACAGAATTTGCGAACATAAAATCAAAGTTATACCTTCTGTTTGCACTTCTTCTTGCACTTCTTTTTGTTTAGCAGCTTTTTCCTTTTTTCTTTGTGCAACTTTCTTAGAATAGGATTTCCGTTGTTCTCCGTCTATCGCTTTTGGATTTTCTGTAACTGGTGCATCTTCTCTAATTGGTGATGCTGTCGGTGATAATTCTGCCGTTGATGCCGACATGGTGTGAATATTGCGAATGGGGAGGAAGGTTTGAAGATTTTGGAGGAGAATGACGTAGGTTTGAGTACAGAGTGGATTATGGAAGAAGAGGAAGCTCCGAAACGGTTTTCTTTTTTCCTTTTCTTTTTTTAATAAGAGGGTTCGGGGGTGTTTTGAATTAATTATAAGGGCAAAAATATCATTAGATGGAAGGGCAAAAGACTCCTTTCTGCTTAATTATATTAATTTGAAGGACAGAAATGATTCTGCTTAATCAAAAGAATTGAAGCCGTTTGGCAAAAATGTCATTACAACTCAACAAAACAAATGAACATAATACATTAGGGGTTTCCATACATTAGATATAAAATAAGAAGAAAAAAAATCATCATCTTCCATATTCAATCAGATTGGACTTCTTTTTTAGCTCTTCATTGTGCTCTGAAGTTGTAATCCATTCAGCAACTTTGCGTCTTTCCTTTTCCGCATCAAACTGCATATAACAAACATAACATCAAAAATATTGCTCTAAAAAGTTGAAGTTTTTGACGACATATTTTCATACTTACATCGATAGAACGGTAGTCCAGGCTACGTCGGTCTTTCATGAATGCAATTACAAAAATTCCACAATCAACTAAATTGCCTTGGCGGGGAACATAAGAAGG
>JANAVB010032420.1:6655459-6765236 GCA_029216955.1 Iris pallida
CACGCCTCAACACAAGCAATGCATTATATTGAGATACTCACCATTTGGTATAGCCGATGTGGGACTATCTTTCCTAGTCCAAAAGGCAAAAACACCAACAAATCTCATGAAGAGAAAGTCCAAATCCATATTTATAATAAGAATCACAAGTCAATAAAAAATATGGGAAAGAGTCAATCTCACTAAAATGATTAACAATTCAATCAAAAGGAGATGTAAATGATAATACAATAAATTATGACTCAAAAAAGAGAGAAATTTAGGAGATGCTTACTAATGACTGGTATGAAAAAATATTAAAATATGGAATCACAAAACTTTTTGAAAAACAAGATCAAATCAAAATTTTGTCAACCTAGTTTTAGAGAATAAGGCATGTATCTAAAATAGAATACAAATCATATCAAGATAAATCACAAATCTTATTTTTATAAACTAGCATATCATATATGATTGAAATAATAAACAATAGCTAGATGAGTGAAAGTGAATCAAGATTATATAGCTTAACAATATATCCTAAGTAAGCAAGCTATATCCAATTAAGATTAATGAGATAAATCATTAACAAGATTAATGTGCGCATTAACCCATAAGTCACAAATACTAGTGATACTTGCTTAATCATAGAGTACACAATACGGAACACATTTTGACTGAACAAAATGATTTAGAGACTCTTTACTAAGCAAGGATAAGAGCATAAGATAGATAACTCAATAAAAATGCTCTTATCATAATGAGGCAAAAAAAAAATCATGAAAACACAATAAAACAACTCTTTTTGTCAAGTATTGAGATTAATCCAAGATAATGAAATAATAGATTGATCTAGAGAATGCAAAAATATTATAGCCATTAACAAATAAGTGTATTATCTAGACATGAAATTTTTTTACACAAAAGCTCAAAGCATAGTAGCTAAAGATATAAAAAAAATATGATGCATCAATTACAGGAATCCCTTTGTGCTACTAAATGTTCGTTAGGCAACAATAATGCAAAGGAAGAATAATACACAAGGAATGAGCAAAGAAAGACCACTAAGATCAAGAAAGCTAAAGAGCTAAAGATAGTAAGAACCATGTTTTCAAGAAAGCTTTCATAGTGCAGTAGAAATATATAGAAGATTATAGACTCGAAAATGTGCACTAATTAAGGAGGTAAATTTTAAAATGCACGATAAAGCACAAAACTATGTGATACCGAAAATAAAACATCCATAAATAGTCATAAGCAAGACATTTTAATAAATACTTTCTCTCGACATTCCAACTTAAAGATGTAAAACAATTAAATATCAAAATTTAGGAATCATATAGATAGAACTATATATATATCTCAAATATGCATACATAAAAAGATTCAAGAATCAATTAAAAGCATGTATCCATAAATTCAACCAAAAAGCTAAGAATATATCATTAAAAGAAGGCTTTCAGGTGGAATCTAATTGATCCAAGAGAAATTACACAAATTTGGTCAAAAGAATCAATAGCTAAAGTATGAGGTAAGCACAAGTTTGAAAGTAACTAGTATAATTAAATAATCTTCAATTAATATAAAACTTGAGTTTAACTCATATGTCCACATAAAGATATTTATACAAAAAGAATATATATCAATATAAGAAATACATGAACTACCTGTAAATAGAATTTAATAAATATAATCATGTATCCTTAATGAATATTTGAAAAACTATCACAAATTCAAAACACGTATAAATATGCTCTATTAGACAAGGATATAATTGCTTCACAAGAAGTTAA
Source organism: Iris pallida (assembly GCA_029216955.1). Classification (NCBI taxonomy): domain Eukaryota; kingdom Viridiplantae; phylum Streptophyta; class Magnoliopsida; order Asparagales; family Iridaceae; genus Iris; species Iris pallida. Next base: position 6,657,232 of record JANAVB010032420.1, read on the forward strand.
TCAAGATAAAATATAAGAATAAAAAATAAATATATTATGCAAGCATAAGATTAAAAGAAGTATAAATATATACTTTTTAAGTATCAAAAAGTTTGTACTAAACACATATATTCACAAATACCGATAAAATAAAATATGGCACATTAAAGCCAAATCAGTAAGATGTAACTATACTTTAAAGACAGAGAGTTAAAATCATATTAACAAAAAAATATCCTAAGCTCCTATGGACTAGAGTGATATGCATGCTTCATAAATAAAGACTTAGAATAAAGAGCATGTATAGATTAATGTGTCACACTAATAAAAAAATGAGTAATAAACTACATAGTGTGAACTAATCATTTAAGTTAAACAACTAGTCATGCTAGATAAAAGTAATTGCAAAAGAATTAACTAAGAATGCTAGTATTATTACTTACATTGATTTATATAATATGCAACTAAAAATATCAATGAGAGCTAGTAGCAAGACATAAATAATAACATGCAAAATTCTATAAATAAAACCGTTTAGTAAGAATCGTTTAGCATGTTACCAAAGTGGCTCTAGTTGCCACACTTGTGTTGGTAAAATTGCTTGGAAGATGACCTTTGTAGCTTTGCAACAACCAACATGCTCCTCGGTGCTATGTCCTGACACAATAAGCTCCACCTATAACATTAGGCAAAGATTTTGGTATCCAGATAAACTTGGATTCACACTTGTTAGCTTTAGGGACCCATATAACATTTACTCCAACATTGGTAGTAAAGGTCCTACGAATAGGCATGTAAAACTCATGTTGTAACTCCTCTTACCAAGTTTTCAATTTTTTTTAATTTTAATTAGTTTGTTTTAATTATTGTGTTTAAAAAAAAAATCTTTCATCAATATTGTGTAAACCCTTGGACCAATTTCGATTCCTTTAGTGTAAAATTTAGGATTTAAATAAATTACTATGTAAATACTATTATTAGTTAGCCTAGGAAAGAAGGGGCTTTGCAAAGACCAATTAATTGAAGGGTCTTAAGAGAATTTTTTTTTTAGTTCAAACTAGGGGTGAGCAAATACCGACCGATATCGAAAAACCGACCGAATACCGATTAAAAATATTCCGAAAAATCGAACCGAAATTATGTACCGATACCGAATTGCCGAATCGACTAAATTACGGTATAATGGTAATGGTAACGGTTTGAGTGTAATACCATACCGAAAATACCGTACCGAACCGAACCGATTCACGCACGCGCGCGCGCGCACGCACACACACACACACACATTTTTTAATGTTGTTCATGATTAATTTTACACTACTCATTTTCATTTTTATCTTTGTTTTGGTTGGTTTCCTAGAACTTGGAATGGATTTTAGTGGACTTGAATTTATGTTAAGAATGCTAAGAATTGAGTTTTTGATCATTTGAGCTTATGTTTTTGTGTTCTCATAGAATTTTGAAGTGAATTTTGGTTACTTAAACTTATACTAAAGATTAAACTTAGTGACCGTGTTTGATATTTTAAGCTCATTTTTAGGTGTTTGCGACTTGTTACATATTGTTCTAATAATTTTGATTAATTGTTTGGTTGGTAGAGGCTTAACTTTAAAATTAATGCTTCCAAAAAAGTAAAAAATATATGTTATAGTTTAAGAGGTTCTACAATATTAAGTGTGTTAATAGATCAAATATTAATTGGTAAAATATCGATATCGAATAAAAACCGACCGAATACCGATTTAACTGAAACTGAGAAAACTGATTCTAAATGGTACGATATTGGTATTGATTTTTTAAATACCGTTTTTTAAATACCGACGCTCACCGCTACTTCAAACTTCCCTATTCCTGGCCGACTGCAGAAATCATCTATGAATTTGAATTTAATTCATATTCAAAATCAACTTCTCCTAATCTCTTTCACAAACCGAGTATATCCCCAACATAGGGTATATAAGAGGATCGGTTGACTCTTTCTCAAAACCCTCACGAAAACACCAAGAGGCTGTCCATCTCATAGAAGGTTGGATTTCTTAGGATAGCATTGTGTCGTCGACTCCGTGGTGATTCCCATCCACGCCTCATAACAGGTATGAATCAACCTTGCTTCTTGATCAATAATAGTAATAGGTTTTTAACTAATTGAGTAATTGCCATAGAAGGGGGTAGGGGTCCTAAACCAATCTAGGAACCTCGACAATAATCAGGGAAATATAGGTGTCAGTATCGGTAGAGATGCTTAAGGGTATGTGTGCATATCAGGCGTGTCATCGTGTACGTACCAGAATACCAAGGTAGAGTGCAGAATCCTGTATGTACAGGAAACAAGGGGAGAGTTATATATATACCAAAGTCGAGAGGATTTTTCAGCAGGTTATCATGTATCAATCTCGGTTTGTGTGTCTATGTTTCAAGTGCAGAGACTTGTTTAGCAGGTACATATGGGTCGTATTGGACCATATCAGACTCTAAGGGGAACCGAGTACCAGAGACGGGATTGTAGGTAACCAAAGTACAGGTTTTAGGCAGTAGGCAGGGTCCTAGGGGTTATTTTACTTGTAGGCAGGGCACACATGTATATGTAAATAGCAGGATGGTGTTTGGGTTAGGGGTCAATCACATATAGATTTAAATAAGTATCTTGCTTATCTAAAGTATAGCAATATGTTCCTGTGTGATGGGTGATGAACTGGCGTAACAATCAACTTGATAGTGTCTATACAATAGTGGCCACGACAGGGATTGACATGTACGTATCAGTATCTATATGGAGGGGACATCAGTTGCTATCTTGGGCATCCAGCAGGGAAACAATTAGAGAGAATCAAACAGATAGTTGTAGCAGAGCCTAGGTGTAACCTTGTGTATGCGTGTGCGTGCGTATCAGCGAGAATTAAGAGAATGTGGGTGTATAACATATAATAGTATATGGGAGATAGGCTAAGTATCGGAGAGGGGGCTGTGGCATATCAGACTTTGGTAGGAGGAAAGTGTGCAATTAATGCAATAGATGGGAAGTGCAGGCACCTATCTGCATGCTTCCAGGAAAGATAATGGGATCTATATGTACCAGTGGCTAGAGGAAACAAGTGTAGTTATAGGATATACATGGAGTAGGGGTGGTTGGGAAGGAACCACATAAACAGAGTGTAACCTGGCTAATGCAAGTAATTGGGCAACTATGTATAGATAAGGTACCTGTGTAGATTAGAGATGGTGTTGGTATTCCTGCAACAGAGAACATGAATAGATAAGAGTGAGTATCAGTGATTGGGGGTGAGTATCATATAAGGGAAATCATAGGAATACATCAAATTACAAGTTTACAGCAGTAGCAATAAACCAAAGGGACCCAAAGAGGACCTTGATACATGTGAAATATATGGGCAGTATGTTCTAGTAGGGGCCAAGCAGAGAAAACTTGTGTAATATGGGAAATAGTAGGAGTCCCAATAGACTAGAGTGTATCAGTTAAAAACAACAGAGCATAAGGTGTGTATACTCCATTGGCATGGAGTATCAGTCTTGATGTAGGTAGTCGGTTGACAGGAGCATGGCAAGGCTGTACTTCCAGTCGAAAAAAAACATGCTATAGGGAAAAATAGGTATCCAGGTAAGATGGGGAGTATCCTAATATGCTAAGAGTACAATTGGGTGTGGCAGGGAAGTTCTGTAGGCACTAGTAGGTGAAGGTTGGGTACCTATAACAATAGGTTAAGGGAGTTACTTGAGTGGGCAATCTGTGTATAGTAGGTATTAGGCAATTCTGCTGCGTAGGGACACAACAGTAGTAGTGCAATGCAAGTAGGAATACTGTATGCATGTATCAGAAGTGGTTAATGCCAAACTATTTTGGTTACAACAGTAGCATTAGGGATCATGTAGAGCTAACTGTAGAACATGAAATCAATATGTATATGTTGATATAGGTCAGGGTATCATCTTATAGCGATTGGGTGCATGTAGGGTTGTGATAGGATGTGAGAATAGGATTCACAAGTTGCTTATATGTGTCTAGTTGGGTAATTGAGAGTATCCATAGTGTTGGTTTCGGCAATACAATGCAGGGTGAGATATCTACATGGTTACCTATTTTCCAGGTGTATACAGTTGGTGTCAGAAGTGACTGAGTGTATCGGGACGATTAGTTTAGTCGCATGACAACCTATATTCTATAGGTGGGTGTATGTATTATTGCAGCAAGTGGGGAGACACTTAGAGGTGCTATGTAGGAGCAGTAATGCTTGGGGCTGCAAACTGTAGGATAGTATAAAGGAAGCGGAGAGCAGGCAAAGGGTGTGAGGGTATGTATGTATAAATAACATGTTTAATCCACACAGGGTATCAGGTAGAGATATACGCAAGTAGCAGGCAGCATACCTACTAGAGGAAAATAACTGAGAGCATTATATAGAGACCCACAGTAGTACACAGGGATTGGGATTGGACATTGAATCCAACATGATAGCTATTATAGGGAAAATAAGGTATATGTACCAGCATACAGGGAATAGGTATAATTGAAGTAGTAGGGTACCAGTTTAGACATATAATAGGGTGTATGGATGTCTACAACTGGGTACAGGTGTAGGCAAGTGTCCTAGGGGAAGGGTTGTCTCCCTGTGAGGAGGTGAAGGACAGGGTATGTGGAACCTTTATCATGACAACATGTAGTGTTGTGGTTTTCCCCAATAAGAATTTAGGCTATCAATCCGTTAAGGTAATATAGACACAAGAAAAGGCAGTGTGTATAGTTAAGGTCATGTCTTCCCAAGCCAAGAAATATATACAGTCTAATATATGGGTGGGTTGTACAGGACATTGGGTAGAGTGTTTTAGTAAACCAAGACTAGCATAGAAGTAGGGATCATAGGAATCTAAGAGCAAGTAGATAAGACTGGTAATAAAACTCTAATATCAATATTGATATGATTAATTCTAAATATAGGTTCTTTGGACTTTGGCTCAGTGCTCGACTTGTATCCGCAGCTCAGGACCACATGCAAGTACATATACTGATTTCTTTCAATTCCTGATAGTTTTCCATTACATATTATACATATGCTTTTTCTTCTTGCTGACACACTTGTTACACGAGGCTAGTATCATGGATCCCTACTTGTTATATTTCTTGATTACTGTCAATACCACTTTTCCAAATAAGGATAATTTTATCATTTCATAATTAATATATTAAGTGAATATTTATTTAGGAATATTGTGTGTATTTATTTATTTTATTTGTCTTAGTTGATATGGTTAGAAGCTAGCCTAATTATAGACTTGTGTTAGTAGACCGGTTAGCCTAGACACTAAACTAGAGTCCAATAATTAGCAAGGCAAGACTTATAAACCCACTTATTAGATTAGTTCCACTTAGACTAATTACATGCCCTATTAGTTAAATGAAGATTGGACTATTGACCAAAATAGCTCCAAACCCTCCATGCTTTTAAATGGCCTTAAGACAACCATTAGAGGGCATGCTTGACAATTTGGATTAGCACTAACCTGAGGGTTTTATGGCCGGCCACTTGAGGGACACTCTCTACACTTCATTCATTTCATTCCAAGCCTCCATCTTTCTATTTTAGTGCTCTTGCCATTTGGAGTCATTCCACCATTAGTTTCTTCCAAAATTCCACTCATTCCTCCACCATTCCTCTCATCCTCTCTAGAAGGAAGTGCCTACAAGAAGCTTGGAGCTTGGAATGAAATGAATATTAATATTAATATTAATATAATTAGCATTCACATTATAATTAACATTAATATTAATATACTTAACATTATAATTAACATTAATATTAATATTAATATTATTAATATTAATATTAATATTAATATTAATTTTAATTTTAATTTTAATATTAGTATTAATACTAATATTAATATTAATATAATTAGCATTCACATTATAATTAACATTAATATTAATATACTTAACATTCACATTATTAATATTAATATTAATATTAATATAATTAAAATTCACATTCACATTAATATTAATATAATCAACATTCACATTCATATTATTAACATTTAACTTAAAATTCATATTCATATTATTTATTAAATCTTTTATGAGATCTTTTATTGCTAGGCAAACATATTTGGCTAGTTGTTCCTAGTCAAATATATTGTAAGTTATTATTTATCAAATCTTTTATGAGAACATTTTTTTATATCTATTTAAAATTTCTCTTTCAAATCTCTATATTTTTATTGGTCCATATGGAAGCCACCTACGATGGCTCATATCCCGTTATATATATATATATATATATATATATATATATATATATATATATATATATATATTTTGGGAACCAGGTAAATTGTTTCTGGAATCGCTCCCACTGGGATTCGAACTCCTGACCACTCGGGCCACATGCATCTCTCTGAACCACTAGGCTAGAGGTCATTTGCATATATATATATATATATATATATATATATATATATATATATATATATATATATATATATATATTTGAATAGTTAACTGTTACCTTAAATACAAGTAGGAGTAGAGGGTTTATGGCATAGGGGTTAGTATCTATATATGTGTGTCATGTATATTAATAGAAGGGGAGAGGGAGGCATTCAACTGATTGGACTGTCCAATACAGGGATGTTTGTTTCAGTTCTTAAACTGATTTGTGGACTGATTTATCAGTTATTGACTGATTTGGTGATCAGTCCTTGACTGATTTTGATTATCTGTCCATAGGGACTGAGGTATCAGTCCATGGGACTGAAGTACCAGTCCATGTGACTAATTTTGTGATCAGTCCCTAGACTGATTTGGATATCAGTCTTAAAACTGATTTTGAGTATCAGTCTCTAACTGATTTGTGTATCCTCATATGCACAGGCTTTGGAGTTGTATATTTGGTATATGTGTATGTGTCTCTATAATATGGGCATATATATAGGTGTTATCTATAATCCATATATACTTGAATGTATATATATATATATATATATATATATATATATATATATATATATATATATATATATATATATTTTACATATATATATATATATATATATATATATATATATATATATATAGTAGAAAAAAAATTATGCATATAGTAGTGTATCCTATATAATGTATACATATATATTTCTTTTTATCTATAGGAATAGTGTTATCTATATCTTAGTAGGCTGTTATTGATATCAGAGATAGGGGTTGTTTCAGTTTCAAACTAAACTGGAAAAGGGTTTTGATTTACCATAAAATGAAGGAAGGGGAAATTTGGTGTACCAGTGAAGGAAAATATTGATTTCAGTTAAAAGACTGAACTAAGAGAAATGTGAGTTCAGTTAAAGACTGAACTGAAGAGGGCTGTATCAGTAGGGAGGGGAAATAGTGTACCAGGAAGTATAGGAGGTGGTGGTTTGGCCACTGCCTGTACAACAAGGATTTACCTTTCTGTTGCTAACAGCAGCTGGTAAGGATTTGGGGGCTCGAGTAGGGGACCACAGTAGCAGGGGTCGGGCAAGGAGCCATTGCAGGTGAAGACTGGAGCAGGGCAGCACTGCCATGTAGGCAGTACCTGTGCACTAAGTGCACAGGTATTTGATTAGGGTCTTGTGAGCTATGGCAGATATTTGAATGCAATAGAGGCAATGGTGTAAAAATCGCTAGGCGGACTCGGTGCGGCGGAGGTCCGCCTAGCGCCTAGCCCGCCTAGGCGCCGCCTAAATTTTTTTTTTTTTTTTTAAATTTTGAAAATTTGAAATTTGAAATTTGAAATTTAAAATTTCAATGTTCTAAAATCCAAATACTATCTTAAAACCCAAACAAATATCCAAAATACAACTAAGAATAAACAAAATCAAAAAAAAAAAAAATCAAAAAATTCAAAAAACCCACCGCCTAGGGGCGCCTAGGGCCCGCCTAGGGCCCGCCTAGCCGCCTAGCCCACCGCCTAGGGGGTTTTCGGTGCGGTGGGCGGGCGCCTAGGCCGATTTTTAGAACACTGAATAGAGGGATTCATTGGCAGGTAAGGAAACAGCTTGTTTATTGTGTATCAGTAACACATTAGAGGAGGGATTAGCTTGAGTATTAGATGGGAATAGGAATCAAGTATATGCACATGGGACTCAATGTACCAGCATATAGAACTACTACTTGGGATAATTTAGAATGTGAGTGGTTGTGTTCTGTTAGGTAAATGAGGTTACCTAAGAGTTAGGGTAGTATAAATATGTACATATATGTTAAGTAGGTAATAGATAACATGTAAAGATAAGGATATAGGAGATATTGTCACATATTATACTAGTATCTATATACATTACATAGTAATTCTTATATAACACTCTAGTATCTTAGGATACACTATGGTATAGATATCCTAGTATCCTACATCTTAGGTATTGGTGTTAGATAGCTAATATTGGTCAAGTTTGACTAGTTAGACTTAGTGTTGACTTGGTTTGACCATTTGACCTATAATTGGACTAATATGACTTTTTTTTCAATTCCAAACATGATATTAATATAATATTTCATATTTAGGTCTTCGAGGCGCCGTATCGGACGTTACTGATATTTCATACTTGATCTCAGGTGAGTACATTCTTTGATAATTTTTCGTTTATGGTATTTTCTATGTTTTATGTATTTAGTATAGATATCCTTGATTCTCGACACCTTAGTTACATGGATTGGTATTTCCAGATCCCGTCATGAGATGTTATTCCTTGTGTATCTTGGTGTTTCTTGTGCAAGCCCCATTGTAGTTCTTGTGCAATATATGGACAATCATTTGTTTTCAATTATTGAATATCAAGAATAATGAATTTATTTCCAAAAACTGACTTCCTTTGTCTCTGATTAGATCATATGCTTACATTATTGTGTTGTATCCGTTCCCGTGTCACCATGCCCTTACATTATTGTGTTGTATCCGTGTTGAAGGCTCATATAGGTATGCAATCATTTGGAAGACACATATAGAGCTTTCCACAAATATATGTTACTTGATCTCTTAGTATTTTGAACCAGAGATCAAAGAGTGCCACAATTATGTCTACAAGTATTTTCCTTATATGTTACTTGATCAAAGAGTGCCTTAATTATGTCATGTTTTTATATATATATTGAGATCTCACATATACTAGACGGACAACGAAATATGTTGGGCATGAAACTCCAGTGTCCAGGGTGTGGATGACACAGCTATGGGGTTCCAACTGCTACAGCTGCACGAATATGATGTCTCACCTGGTACCACGCACACATGGCTATTCATTCAGCACTTTTAATACTGATTGATACCTATTTGTGACCCGATGACGTATTGAGGAACTTCGAGAAGGATGGCGAGTTCTTTTGCTTCGTTGGTCAATCGAATCAAGCAGTCACCGGCATGTACAATCTCAACAGGGCTTTACAGGTGATGTTTCCCGGAGAGCACATCTTGGATCGAGCTTACAAGTTCTCCTACAGGTTCCTCAGGGAGAAGCAAGCTAACAACCAGCTCCTGAACAAGTGAATCATCACCAAGGACTTGCCTGGTGAAGTGAGTCTATTCACAAGAACCTCACCCCCTTCCTCTCAATCTCTCAAGTCCTCCCGTAAAAACTCTCTCGTCCCCGTCGACTTCTCCAGCCGATCGTGGCCAGCGTCTATCGCTAATAGGATATTTGTCTCATATTTATATAGGATGGGCACCGACGAGAAGGCCATGATCGCCTATTTTCAACGTCCGCCAGCACTATATATGCCATCTCGAATGCCTACTGTCGCCTCCACAATGAGTCCCTCTTTGACCGCCTCTGCTCCGAAATTTCTAGCGATTTTGGGGTACATTTTTATGAGTCAAAGTGGTGAAGGAAATTCTCTTGTTGGGTCAAGTGATGAAGAACTTGAAGAATCATCAGATGATTTGGAGGGTTCGAGAGGAAGAATATTATATTTTGCGATTTTCTATCACGGTGTCGTGCCTCTATTCAGCTTCTTTTGATTCAGGTTAGCCAATTTATGTCCAACATGATAGAGCTTTCTCTAATCTTGTGATATAATATTTTCTTGTTTTTCCCCTCTTTAATCTTCTGCAGGATGGATAATCTAGGAAAAGAGTATTTCATTCGAAGTTTAGACTTGTCTTAAAAGTCTGAATGTTGTTCAGTCTGGAGCATGATCGGCAACATCTAGAAACCAGCTTCTTGCTTATTAGAACTAATGTTCTCCTTTACTTTTGCTGGTTATAGGTATGCTCAGGATGGTGATGTATCTCCATTATTGATTTTATCTTTTACTTGTGCTTATTAGAAACCCTGGTTGCATGTATGCGAAAAATATTATATCACTCGGTGTGGTGAAGGAAGAGAAGAGACTCTATGGCGGACTATGAGAGATCAGTTGCACTAGAAGAAGTTACTATGGAAGCTGTTGATATGGCCTGCCCACTCTTCCCCTCCATCTCCCAAATGATAGTTGTCATGTTTCTTCCTATGAGTTGGGCAAAACATTGGCATCCCAAAATTACACTAAGAACACACCATGTGTAGTGTTTGTACTGCAAGTGTCTATTTTGTGTCATGCGTGTGTTAGAAATAGATAATCTATCCATAAATGATATTGTCTCTACACATTGAGATCAATTTATGTTTTGATGGCGTTTATTAGTTTTGTTATTCTTGGTTGGTCTTAATTGTGATATTTAATTATATATTGTAGTTCTTGCCGCTCTTGGTTGCACCTCGGGTTTTTTTACTCAATTAGGAATCTGTTAGTATTGGAATAGTTATGATGGTTGAGACTTTTCCTTGATGATTTACTATAAGGGTGCGTTTGATTGCAAGGTGGAAAATATGTGGAAAAGAAATTAATTCCATGGAATTATTTTCCTAGGAAAACAATTCCATGAAATTTTAAAAAAATTCCATGGAAAACTTAATTTGGGTGCTTGATTGCCATTAATTTTCACGAAAAATAGTTATTTTCCATGGAAAATAATATTTTCCTATGGGTTGGACAAGTTTCATTTTCCACTATTTTAGATGAAAATATGGAAAATGATGGTTTTTTGGAAAATAATTCCATGGAAAATTTAAGCTATCAAACACTACACATGGTGGAAAATTTGTGATGAAAATATTTTCCATGGAAAAAATGCCCAATCAAACACAGCCTAAGTGTTATCCATATAAAGCAAATCTAAAGAAAGACTTCGGTGCATTTTTTCCCTGAATGTAGTCAGCACCATAGACGGTTAAGGAAAGTGATGTAAGTCATAGGTTCTCCCTTAGTTTCCATGAATCATTGTGCTAGTAACAGACATGATTGCGGCATAGTCTTCTTTAGCTGTCAAGGAATATTATGGTGTATTGGTAAATTGACACTTTACTAATTTAGTGGAAAATTAGAGATTTTCATCCTCTTCGTCTTTTTCATCTTTATTTTATTTGTTTGCTCTACTATCTACCTTGTATAAATTCTATTCAGACATGTCAGATGTCTCAAATGTCATCATGGAATAGCACTGGGGAAGTTTGTGCCGCTTTGTGGCTCCAATCGTATAGCTTCTATTCAGACAAACAAAAATGTTATTTTTAGAGGAACAAAAGTTATCGTCATCTTACCTGCATGACATCTTACCTGCATCATCATCCGTTATATTGTTATTATTGGACTTATTGAATTGTCACCTAGTTTTCTTTTCTCAATGTAATAAAGACCATTGTTAACTTTATATGTTTTTTCATCTCTTGGTTAGTTCTGATAACTTCTATTCAGGTATAAAAATCATATATTTGTTTTTTGCGTGTAATTCTTTGACTGCAACATAGGTAGACGAGTTCTAGTTTGACATTCTTTATTCATTGGTACGCATATCTGGTATGGCCAACACTTAATCAGGATTCTGTCAAAACCTACATCATTTTCTTCGTCTATTTTTCTTTCACTTATCAATATAACAGTGTGATTTGCTCACAACCTGAGTTTGAATGAAGAAAGTCCAATACTGGTATGTGACTTAGAGACTCTGTGGTTTTGTTACACAAATATGCTGCTACAATAGTGGTATATCTATTGGGTTAAGAAGAAGGTTAACATTTAACTACCTGGTTTGACTTATACCTCATAAATTCAGCCTTCTCATAATACCCAATGAATTGGGGGTTTCTATCATGTTTTATGGTATTACTATTCATACATGATTTAGTTTAGACTAAGAAATTTAATGCAAGCATTAACCAACAAACTTGTAAGCTTAGATTTTTATGGAGATTAGCAGTTCAGTGTTTGTGGTTGATTTTTGGCACTAAGGCTATTGCCCGGCCTAAGACTAGCATTTAAGTCCAATTGACTTCTTCTATTCTATACAATTTCTAAATTGGCTTCTTGCCTCTGAATGGTATGGACTTGATACTTTTGGATTCATCAATAATCTAGTGGACTCGAGCAGGTTTCAATAAGCAACGGCTTCTCCTACAGAAGAAAGAGACCGTTGTACCATACTGCGAAACTTGAACATCCACTGGTTGAAAATTTTCCTAATAGCCACTTTTTTGTATTGATTGTGATGTTATTGTAGTGTTTTATCTGCAGCAGGTTGCAGTTAGTTTCTTCAGGAATGTGGAGAACAAGATACAGAGTTGTTGCATTAGAAGAAAATATATACATATATAACACTGGTATTTATATTTTGTCACAATGTGCGCTTAGGTATTTATTTAGAGCTTACATGCAGCTGGCGAATTATGTTATAATACTGTAATTATGGACCGTTCTGGTGTAGCCTGCATTTAAGACGTAGAAATTATGATGCCAAAGAAACAGACTTAATCTTAGAATTACCTCAATTTACATTCTTAAAGAAGGAAATCTATATGTATACTTTGATGACCAAGTTGACTGCTCGTGTTCAAAAGGTATGTAAAATTCTGTTTTCCAAACTCTTACTGTTTCTAAACAATTAATTTTTTAGTTCATTTGTTGTTCTACTAAATTATGTGCATGGGATGTGTGGATATGTTTCAGTAGCAGATATCTCAAGTACTTGGTTTTTGTTTATTGGTAACTTGAGATATTGACATATCCTTCGAATGTAACAGAGTGAGGTTATACTAGTATGATTTAGAGTGCCTTCGAATTTTATGAGATTGTTTGGATTTTTTATTTAAAGATGCAGTTGCTTAGTTTTGTTACTTTTTTGTCGAGGGTACGGATGTTGATGAATTAGAAGAACTTGCAGAAGATGGAACTGGTTGGCCAACAGATGCTTAGAAGAGTGATTTCTAGGTATGCTGTCTAGGATGTTTTCTGTATATTATAAACTGATGTGCTTTTTCTGGAACCTTATTAGTGCAAAAATGTTTTAGGAAAACCATTGTGATTATCCCTCATCATCTGATTTCATAGTTTAGGAGATATATCTTGATGTAATGATTTTCAGGTTTCTTCTTTTGACCGTTTTGAGGGTGGTTATACGTGCTGATAATTTTGAAGGGATGTCGACAATTTTGGTGGTGTTGATGAAGCCAAAGGAAGCTACATAACAGTTTTGAGGGTGCCCTGAAAAATAAAATGTAATGAAGATGTATATATACTTGTATTTGGAATAAAATGTAATGAAGATGGTGATATTACGTACATTTGGAATATGATATTTTTAATTCAAAGATAATGTTTCAAATGCTATTAAATTTAATAATTTATGTTATCTGGTTCGAAATGAATGTTCTGGTTCAAAATGAATGTTTTAAATTTGAGCAGTATTGGGTATTGATTTTTATAACGCATTGAGTTATAAGCTTTGATAGGTGATGTATATGTGTGTGAATACTAGAACATGTTAAAAAGCGTTATGTATATACCCTATTTATAACGCTTTATGAATATTTGAATTCTAGAACAGTTTAAAAAGCGTTACGTATAGTCCTATTTAAAACGCTTGTAAATAGATATGTTATATATAATGATAATATTAATATCGCTTGGAAATTTAGTGTTATATATAATTGTATTATTTATAACGTTTTCAAAAAATAAGTGTCATATAAGATGACATCAATTATAACGGTTTTAGTAAACATTTATAACGGTGTTTTCATGACGATTACGGACTTACAAAAAGCCGTTATAAAATGTCATATATGACAGTTTTTATCCGTCATAAAAAAGGTGTTTTTCTTGTAGTGGATATTAATATAATATTCCATATTCAGGTTTTCGAGGCGCCGTATCGGACGTCGCTGATATTTCACACTTGATCTCAGGCGAGTACAGTCTCTGATAATTTTTCGTTTATGGTATTTTCTATGTTTCGTATATTTAGTGTAGATATCCTTGATTCTCGACACCTTGGTTACACGGATTGGTTTTTTCAGATCCCGTCATGAGATGTTATTCTTGTTTATTTTGGTGTTTCTTGTGCAAGCCCCGTTGTAGTTCTTGTGCAATATATGGACATCGATTCTCGAGAAGACTTGTTACCTTCTCCTAGAATTTCGTGTTATAACGTATCATGGTTGGATCTATTGTACCAGTCGGAGGCAGGGAATATTAGTCTAGATGTGTGATCAATACCCTCCTTGTGCAAGTCTAACTCCTTGTGAGTGTTAATCATACACCTCACGTATGATTAACCAGGCCATAAAATCTTGTACATGTTCTCAAGCCGACCACATGTCGAAGCTAATATTCACTCACATAGATAGTATGATTCCGGACTCTTGTACATGATATAGCCTATTTTACTTGCTCTAGCTCTAGTTTACAGCTTTATCCTTGCTGTGCTACTTTCATGTACACTCTATTTACTCTTGTATATTCTCTCTATTTACTGTTACATAAACCATATTATTTACTGGAACTGTCGTTGGAAATGTACTTCGCTCCAATCCTGACTAGATATATTTTTCAGACGACGGCGAGGACGAGTGCACCACCTACTATGGTCCGTATGACGTAGTAGGTATAGACCATGAGACCCTAGCCCAACAGGGTTTAGTTCCAGCTGAGGAGGACTTAGTGGCGATTCAGTTAGACTAGGTTTTATACTGGACTCTGTCTCCAGCTTTATCAGTTTGCATGTTTATTATTTCAGACATGTACAGCTATATTTAACTTATACTCTGGATATGTATTTGATACTTTACACTCTGGATATTTCTCTTTTGTCAGAATCATTTATCGTGTCTTTATATCTTCCTCATAGATTTGTGATTGAGTATGTTATTTCATATTTGTCCTCCAATTGGAGATGAGATATATTGACAGGTTATTATATTCACTACATTTATAGTAGAACTAGACAGCGTTCTACTGCCGACTCTGCGGCGTAGGCTGGGCGCTGTCACGCACTTGTTCTCCTATTCCTGGTGTGGGTCGTGACAATTACCATTCACATGATTACCGTGTTCGTGACTTGTTCGAGTCCATAAGTACTAGTTGGACGGGAAAATATCTTAATAGACGTGTGAACTACCCTTTCTATCCCATTTGTCTTTCGTGGAGAATAACAGCCGCACATGACACGTGCGGTTGGCCGAATTTGTCCCTTAGCCGTTCACATGTCGAATACGATATTTCAAAATACATAGATAGATATTATTTTCACTTGTTCATCCAGTTTTCCTTCATCACATGCTATGCCACCATGTTTTCTCTTGTAGTTGCTATATTTTTGTTATAGAGTTGCATGTTTCATTTTTTTCGCTATACCATGATGCCTGTTATTTCTAGTTTAAATTCTCATATTCTATTATCATGTTGTGCAAATTCTATCACGTTTTGAATCGCCTGTCATATGTGTGCTTGTTTTATTTCTGACTGGAAACCAATTTTTCAGATTAGTCGCGGCTACCCTTTGCACTGGATCCTTGGGAGGCACGTGTGTACTTGAAGGCCGAAACCTAGAGACTAGCTAGATAGCTTAAATTTATTGTATTAGATTTTGGGAGGCATTGTATTTGATTAAATATAAAACTCGTGAATATTGTAAATTTTGATTTAGTTATTGTGAATGAGCAATAAAGATAGTATTTCATGAGCACTTGTTTCTTGCGGGCTAGACATTGTTCTACCATCGACACTGCGATGTAGGCTGGGCTTGGACACACGCACTCGCATCCCAAAAAGCGGGTGTGGGTCATGATACATGTATTCAATGAGAGAGCAATAGAAGCACCTAATACTAGTGTGTGCACATGTATCAGAATGAGCATGGTTGTGATCATGTGACATACTAGATTGATGGATATCTCTAGAGTGAGCATACATGGATTTGGCCTTAAGAATTTCATGTTCTAATAGCAAATCATCATGCAAACAAGTAAGAGAATTAAGCTTAGCATTTAAAGCATTATTCTCTATTTCAAATAAGGCAATTCGAGAGATAAAAGCATCATTTTATTTTTGTAAAGAATCAATAGAAGAATCATGCAAAGATGCTAATACATGCGTTTTATCCTTGAGATCTTCTATAGATGAGGAAAGAGATTTGATTTTTAAAATTAAAGCCTCATTCAAACTCTTCAAAGAAACACATGATGAGTTTTGAGAGTCAAGCCTAGATAATAAATTATTGTTTTCATTTCTCAACAAATCATTTGATTCTTCTAAATGAATAACCTTTTCTGAAAGTTCTTCATTTGTAGAATGAAGGTTATCAAGAATCTCTAAGGATTGTTTTGCCATGGCTTTCCACTTAGAGCATTTCTTATATTTTGAAGAAACTTGATTGTCTATGCTATAAGAAATAGAACCCTCTTTATCGGAGGAGGAATACGATGCTATAAAAAAAACAATGATCTACTCTAAGGATGTTAAGCCTAGCAATAGAGTTCTTGATCTGATACCAATTGTAAGCACCCTAGAGGGGTGATGAATAGGGTGAAGCTAACTAATCAAGTACTAAACGATTTCTAATAGACAATTTAAAATTAAGAGTGCAAGAGAAGAAGCAACAACAATACCGACACCTGTTGTATCCTGGTATCCTCCCGAGGGGCACTCCAGTCCCGAAATTCTTTCCAATTTTAATCCACTATTATGTAGATAGTACAACGTGAGTTTTCATCCGAAGGCTTACCAACTTCTTACACGAGATCTTTTATCCGAAGGCCTCTCCGACTTCAAACTGAGAGCTTTTATCCGAAGACTCTCAAACTTCAACCTTTCATAAGAGGGTTTTGATCTCCTTACAACAAGATGAGATTCTCACTTTTACAACTCAAGAACACTCTAACACAATTTGTGGATTGGCAAGTAAAAACTTTGGTCGAGTGTTTGTGGATAAGCTTTGGTGTATGATACCCTCAACTATCCACATTTGGCAACTTAATACCTTAAACTTTTAAAATAGGCAACTTGATACCCTAAATATTTTTTTTCCTAAAATACCCTCATCTCTCCCAACCCCCCACCTTCCCAGCACCTACTCCCTCACCCCCCCCCATCCCCCCCCTCCTCCTCCGGTCGTGCAACCCTCTCCTCCGGCCGCTCAACCCCCCCCCCCCCCCACCCACCGCCCTCTCCTCCTCCGGTCGTTCCACCCCCCCACCCCCCTTCCCGGCCAGCCTGTACCCGCGAACCGCCCCCACCGGCTGCTGTGCGCCGTCGTC
This sequence comes from Iris pallida, assembly GCA_029216955.1. Classification (NCBI taxonomy): domain Eukaryota; kingdom Viridiplantae; phylum Streptophyta; class Magnoliopsida; order Asparagales; family Iridaceae; genus Iris; species Iris pallida. Next base: position 6,674,815 of record JANAVB010032420.1, read on the forward strand.
GCCCGCGGAGAGGGGAGGGGGGGGGGAGGTCGCCAGAGATGGAGTGGGGGGGGGGAGGTCGCCGCCTCCGGAGAGGGGAGGGGGTGGGTCACCAGAGAGGGAGGGGGGGTCGCCGGCTAGAATGGAGGGGGGGAGGGTAATTTCGGAATTTTTTTTGTTTAGGGGATGCAGTTGAAAGTATTAAATAGTTGAGGGTATCAAGTTGCCTATTTTGAAAGTTTAAGGTATTAAGTTGCAAAATGTGGATAGTTGAGGGTATCAAGTTGAAATTTAGCCTAGAAATTTTTTAGGCTCAAAGTATCATCCTTGAATGAGAGATTCAAGGCTATTTATAACCAAAGCAAAGGAAAGTGCAATTATGCAACTTTCAGCAGACAGGTGGAAGATCCGTCGAATTTTCGCGAATCACCATCGGATCATCCGTCTGCACATTGCAAAGTCTATATTTATGGGCGTTGGGGACACTTTTGGACAGAATCCGACGTTGGAATGCAAACGGTAATATTTCTGATTATACATCGAATTTTCACGGATGTCCGCCGGATGATCCAAAAGTTCACAGAAGCTTTTCTGGGGGTCCATTCGGATCATCCGTCGGTGATCCGCGGAGATCCGCCGGATCATCCGACTGTCTGTCCAAAAGTGTCCCTGAGTTAATATCTACCATAGCTTTCGATTTGCCATCCATTTATTGTGTATACAATTATTCCTAAGACTCATTACAGACTCCAGATATGCTTTAGCAGGTGCAGGCTTCTTCAGAGTTTTGAAATGATGATGGCATGGCTTGACTTCTTCCCTTGATAGATGATGACATTTTTTTCTTAACGGCAGCTATCCGAAGATACCCAGTTTGTGAAAACTGAATACCTTTCGGGGGCTTCGCCCCTTGTCCCCCTCAACCCTCGTCCACTGACCATGCAGCGGAACCCCCGAGTGCGTGGCTCCGGAGATGTCGTCAGACGGTTCAAAAAAAAATCTTGTGAAATACCGTTGTCTTTGGCCCACCATGATTTCTTTATTGTATATGTCCACGTTGATCTTACTTATTGCTTTTCTACAAATACATGTCAGACGAACAAAGCAATATACATTGTAGCAAGTAAGATAAAATTAATGCACACTAGGACTATGCTAAGTTTAAGTATAATACTATAGTGATAGCATGAGTATTAGTGATAATATAATGTTAAACTTAATTGATTAACCATAATAAAAAATATGATACAATTATTGGGCCAACACTGGCATGGTTTTCGATATCGCTTTCGTTGTTGGTTTTTATGATGCATTTTTGTGTTTTCATGACTTATACAATATAGTATTGAGAGGAAATTTAACTCAACATAGACGGTTAGACTTGTGGCACAAAAACAGAATTGATCCATGAGACATAATATTTGAACTCGTCAAAGTGGATTGAAATGGGACATATTGTTAACTCGAGGGCCATTCCAATACATTTATGTCTCATTTTTCATTAGTTATCCAATATGAGACCAACTCATATCTAACACCCTTTGGACTTTTATAATGTCAATAAACTTGTGAATCTTAGTTAACCGGATCATGGAGAAAAACCAAACACACCTTTGTCCTTTTGTTAGCTCACTCGAGACCCACTTCTACGAGAATGTCAATCCAAAATAAAAATATATATGAAACAACAGCTTAATCTCCAACTCATGCAAGCTACAACTGCAACAGGAAACACAAACCAACAGCAGAAACCCACCCGGCCGTGAGCGGTCCACAAGATTTTGAAAGATATAGATACTGCCTGATCTGTATTCTCATAACGAGCCACAATAATTTTGCAAAGCGGTGACTAGTAGTGTTATTGAATGATTTGTACATATGAACAGTTTCCATCTCGCACCGACAAAAACTGCTGATTTTGTATAAGTTCATTGCATTAATCCACACAAATTGAATATATTTCAGGTCCACTGTTTCTTCTGATGAGAGGTAGGGTTTTTTTTTTTTTTTTCCCCTCTCTAAAAGAAGAGGTAGGTTTCTAAAAGCAAGCAAGAAAGAGAGGTTTATTTAGAAGCTCTGTTAGAATAATAAAAAGATGGAATTATTATGTTATATAGTGCCTGCGACACTGTCATGGTATAAGTGCGCGCAACTCGTCAAATTGAGACTTTAATAACTCATAAAAGAACACTCGAGGTGCCAAGACAAGACATGTAGCAATTAGTGATAAGAATTTTGTGCCTACTTTGATGTGTCCTAATGTATTTCTTTTCGAGCGCCCATGACATGTCCTGTCTGAAACATGCATGTCTGACGCGAGCTCTGATTATGACCGGATGTTATAATAACAAACTTTGAGTATCAGATCTGGATATGTATTGATTGAATTGAGTAACAAACAGAGCCAAGTGGCCAATCAGAGTGGGTGAGTGCCTTGATTGCTAACCAGAACAGGACTGGTGCAACGAGACTGAACATTAACTGCAACTCTAAACGTGTCCCCGAGACGGAGACGTATACTCCTGCAAGCAACATGAGAACTACATATCTCCAGCGAGGTCCAACACATGTGAAAAAAGTGCAAAATATGATGCATATTCATCCTTGTAATTACTGCAAGGTCTATAAAAGAGTCACTTCCTTACTTCCACTCTTTACCTCTCCTCCAGATAGCTAGTCTCTCCTTCTATAATCATGGGACTGACAAGAATATTTGTTTCTGCGCTCATTCCTTTCCTACTGCTTCCTTTCTGTACCATTCTCGTCCTTCTAATCGTTAGACCTTTCCTCCAAATCTCTGGGTCGTGCTTCCAACTCCTAGCGGGAGCCCATTTTACTTGGATGCCGGATTCTCTCTTTCTTGATCTCAACCTCTCTGGCAGTTCCGATCCAAGCGATGCAAGCCTCTTGGTTACTGGATATGACGGAGAGGTTGCGCAGACAGAGTGCGCAATCTGCCTCTGCGACATTATGGAAGGAGAGCGGATTAGCGAACTGAGGTGCCAGCACCTCTTCCACAGGTCTTGCCTGAAGCGATGGCTCGAGTTCGGACAGGCAACATGTCCTCTCTGCAGGGATTCTTTAGTTCCATTGAAGCCGAACGCTGAGGTTACGGAGATGGAGTATATGGGGCTCGATGCATTGGAGCTTGAGTGGATTCACATCCTCTCTACTCTGGGGCCGATATATTAAAGGACAAATAGAGCCAACTGACCCACTGGAAAAAACAATTTTTTTTTTTCGGATACTACATATGGCATAAATAATAAGTAGTAAGCCATGAACAATTTTTTTTTTTTTTTTGAGGTTGAAGCCTCCTCTCTTAAATTCTTGTGTCCCCTGTCTCTACTGATGATTAGCGGAGGCCATTGACACAAGAATTCAAGTACCTCATATCACTTTCATCAATTCCATCCTCCTTATGTAAGTACCTTTTTGTGATGTAATAAGTTACGTATACATCATTTATCAATTAGTGTGAAATGCAAACTAACCCAAAATGTGAAGATTGATAGAGATGAACTTCTTTTGGAGACGAGAAAGCACAAGAGGGATGTGTTCTCTTGTTTATAAAACACTAGAAGAAGATGCTCAAAATGTTATGAAGTGGAATAATGTTTATTGATCTTTGCTTGATGATAAAGTGTACAAGAAGATGCTCTTATATAGCATATGTATTTGCATAAGTTACATGTTTATTAAAGATATAAGTTAAATAGAAAATGAGAAAACCGAAATGAAACTTTTCATGCATATGAACATGACATATAACATAGGATGTTTCTTCTCTTTAATTAAAACTTGTAACTCTCTAGTTTATATTTCCAACAGCCCCCGTTAAGCAAGATCTTAACCATGCCTAGTTCTGCTTTCATCTTCTTGAAAATATCATACTTCAAGGTTTTTGTAAATATATCAGCAACTTGATCTTTTGTTCTGCAATGTCTGATATGAATCTCACCATCTTTAACCAGATCACGAATGAAATGGTACTTGATTTTAATGTGTTCACTTTTTCCATGGAAAACAGAATTCTTGGTAAGAGAAATGGCTGAAGAATTATCACAAAACAGTGTTGTACCTTCAACTTGTTCATGTCTGAGCTCACCCAAGATCCATCTAATCCATAATGATTGACAAGATGCTAATGCCAAAGCAATATATTCTGCTTCAGCTGTCGAAAGAGCAACTAGTTTTTGTTTCTTGGACGCCCATAAGACTGCACCCGAACGAATATGAAAAACATAGCCAGAAGTACTTCTAGAATCATCAACACTTCCTGCCCAGTCACTATCACAATAGCCAATCAACCTTGAATCTTCAACACTTTTGTAATGTATGCCTTCATTGATGGTTCGACAAAGATACCTTAGTACCCTTTTTCCTACATCCCAATGGCTCCTTTTTGGTGATTCCATGAATCGACTAAGCATGCTCACAACAAACATAAGATCCGGTCTTATTGTAGTCAAGTACATAAGACTACCAACAAGACTACGATAGAGAATTGCATCAACATCTTTTTTATTTTCAGATTTGCATAACTTCAAACCAACTTTCATTGGAGTGCTAAGTGGGATGGCGCCCTCCATTTGGAATTTCTTCAAAATATCATTGGCATACTTCTTTTGTGAAATAAAAAATTCATCTTCTTCTTGCTTGACTTCAATTCCAAGAAAGAAATGAAGTAAACCCATGTCTGTCATCTTGAATTCATGCATCAATGCCTTCTTAAATTCATCACATATGCTTGTAGTATTGCAAGTAAAAATCAGATCATCCACATATAAGCAAACTATCAAGAATTCACCTTGATCGCCTTCTTTGATATAAAGTGTATGCTCAAAGGGGCATCTTTTGAAACCACTCTTCAAAAAATAGCTGTCGATGCGATTATACCATGCTTTCAGAGCTTGCTTGAGCCCATATAGTGCCTTTTTCAAATGAAATACCTTCTCTTCTTCACCCTCTTCTACATAACCGGGTGGTTGGTGCACATAGACTTCTTCTTCAAGAAAACCATTCAAGAATGCCGACTTGACATCCATTTGATGAACCTTCCATCCTCTTTGAGCCAATAGATCAGCTAAAACAATTCGTATGGTTTCAAGACGAGCAACAGGGGCAAACACATCTTGGTAATCAATACCAAATTTTTGTTTGTAACCTTTCACAACTAAACGAGCCTTATGTTTTTCAGCTTCACCATTGGAATTCAGCTTGGTCTGGTACACCCACTTCACATTAGTAGCTTCTTTCCCACTTGGAAGGCTCACAAGCTCCCAAGTTTTATTTCTTAGAATAGAATCAATTTATTGATCCATAGCATACTTCCACTTCTCTTCTTTTGAAGCATCTTCAAAAGTAATTGGATCAACATCGGCAAATAAGGCAAAATTAGCCAAATCTTCTTCCAATTTTTTTGTTGCTTCATACATCTCTTGTATGCTCCTTGTCTTAGGAGGATGCGAACTCGAAGACGGAGAAGATGTTGATGGAAAAAATGGAGAGGAATGAGGAGAAAGAGGTGGAGTGTTTACCTCATCATCATGATGAATTTGTTCTCCTTTTTCTTCTTCCACATGGACTACTTTGCCTTTTGTGTCACTTTTATTCCAATTCCAGGTTGCTGTTTCATAAAATTTGACATCCCTACTTATGACAAGCTTCTTGGTAACTGGATTAAATAGCTTGTACGCCTTGGAGTGCTCGCTATATCCTAAAAAGATACTTTTTTCAGATTTGTCATCTAACTTCTTCCTTCTCTCGTCTAGAATATGAGAATAAGCAATGCTACCAAAAACTCTCAAATGAGCCACACTTGGCTTATGACCACTCCAAGCTTCTTGAGGAGTCTTGTCCTGTAAACTTTTAGATGACGCATGGTTCAAAAGATAGATAACGCATGCAACAGATTCAACCCAGAAGTCATTAGGAATACCTTTTGCCTTCAACTTGCTTCGAGCTAAGTCCACAATTGTTTTGTTCTTCCTCTTTGCGATCCCATTCTACTGAGGAGTATATCGAGCAGTAAGCTGATGGCGAATTCCATTTTCCTTCAAATAAGTTTGAAAATCATGCCCAACATATTCACCTCCGCGATCGGTACGCAAAGTCTTCAATGGGAAACGACTTTCCTTTTCCACCAATGCCTTAAAGTTTTTGAAATATCCATATACTTCTAATTTTTCTTTAAGAAAGAAAATCCATGTCTTTCTACTATAGTCATCAATAAAGGTAAGAAAATAACGATTACCTCCAATTAAAGTAGTTTGCATTGGACCACAAAGATTTGAATGTATAAGCTCAAGTGGTTGTGATGCTCTCCAAGATTTTCTAATTGGAAAAGAATTTCTGTGATGCTTACCAAGTATACATCCTTCACATATTTTCTCTTGAATATCAACCTTCGGCATGCCTTCAACAATATTTTTGCTAGCCATGAGTGAAAGAGTTTTGAAACTTAGATATCCAAATCTAAAATGCCATAGCCACGAGTTGTCTTGGATAGTATGCATGCATGAGTTAATTTGGGAATGAAGCTTCAAAGAAAACATCTTGCTTAGTGTCATCTTTACCTTCATAATAAGAGCACCATTCTTGTCTTTTCTCTCACACAGATCTTCATTAAAATGAAGTTGGAATCCCTTCAATTGAAGCTGACTAACACTCAGAAGATTGTGCTTGAGTCCGGGAACATAGAAAACGCTAGAGATGTGCTTTACTCCTTTTTTTGATTGGACAAGAATATCACCTTGACCTTTTACTGAGAGTCTCTTGTCGTCCCCAGTTCGAACATCACTTGTAATTGATTCATCAAGGTTCATGAACACCTTTTTGTTTCCAGTCATATGGTTGCTACAGCCACTGTCGAAGTACCATACTTCATCATGTGTAACTTCTTCAACATTGCAAGTGAGAAAGAGAGTGTCGTTCTCACTTTTCTTTTCTTTTTCATGCATGAAAGTTGAGCTTCCTTCTTCATTATTGGTCTTCTTGGACCAATAATCTGTTTGATAATGTCCATATTTTCCATAATTGTAACATTGAACTTGATAAAAATCTTCACGACTTCTACCTTGGCCTCTACTTGTAGCTCTTCCTCTTCCTCTTGTTGTCCTCCAATTTGAAGAATCAACATCTTCCTTTTTCTCAGCTTCGATGTATCTGCCTCCATTGTGTCTTCCTCTTCCACGACCTCTTAGACCACCCCTTCTTCCTCTCGAACCGCCTCCAAAAGACATATGTGTTTGGAAAGCTTGCTCTAGAGGAGTGGAATCATATTGTTTCATAAGGAGTTCATGGGACTGAAGTGAACCCAATAAACTCTCTACTGAAAGTGTATACAAATCTTTGGATTCTTCAATGGATACTACGGTAGACTCGAATTTTCGAGTCAAGCTTCGTAGAATATTCTTAACAATTCTTTGATCTTCAACTTTCTCACCATTCACTTTCAATTGGTTAATAATTGAAATAACCTAATTGGAATAATCTTCAATGGATTCTACATCTTTCATCTTTAGTGTATCAAATTCGCTACGAAGATTTTGTAGCATTACCATTTTCACCTTGTCATCTCCTTTGTATGAAAAATGAAGTGTGTCCCATGCTTCCTTTGCCGAAGTCATCATTAATATCCTTTCAAAGATAACCTCATCCACCACTTGATAGATGAAAAACAATACTTTCTTGTCCTTCTTGCGAGCTTCCTTCAATTCTTGAAGTTGTTGTGCATTGAGACTAGCCACATCAGCGGGTTCCGGAACTCCGCTCTCTACAATATCCCAAAGATCTTGAGATTGGTAGAGGACATTCATTTGAATACTCCATTGGTTGTAATTCTTGCCAGTGAAGCGAGGTAGTTGGGGTTGCAACGTGTTGTTGTTGTTGTTGGAAGCCATGACACACGTCTTTGGCTCTGATACCACTTTGATAGAGATGAACTTCTTTTGGAGATGAGAAAGCACAAGAGGGATGTGTTTCTTGTTTCTAAAACACTAGAAGATGATGATCAAGATGTTATGAAGTGGAATAATGTTTATTGATATTTTCTTGATGATAAAGTGTACAAGATGATGCTCTTATATAGCATATGTATTTGCATAAGTTACATGTTTATTAAAGATATAAGTTAAATAGAAAATGAGAAAACCAAAATAAAACTTGTCATGCATATGAACATGACATATAACATAGGATGTTTCTTCTCTTTAATTAAAACTTGTAACTCTCTAGCTTATATTTCCAACAAAGATAACGAAATTTGACGGAATTGAAATTGAAGTAGAAAATAAGTTTTTTTTATCAACTTATCATGAAATGATAAGATACATGGATTTGTAAAGTTCTATCATGATACTTAACTTTGCAACTCATATCCCTTGGGGTAAATAACTCATGTCTTTTGAGTATGCAACTCATGACATTGTGTGAGACTCGTCTCACAGTATCGGTATTTATATACGGATACGTATTTTGTATTGTATTTTGTATTTTCTCGATTTCCGGAACGCTTTAAAATTTTCCCAAATTATAGATTTTCTCCTTGGCCGGTATACCGACAGTGTACCGGAGTATACCGACGGCATACCGCCAGGACAGATTTTTCACATTTTAGATATTTTCGATTTCAGATATTTTCGTAAATAGTGTTTTCGATATTTTCATAAATAGTTTTTTTTGGATATTTTGATGAATAGTGCATAGATATTTTCGTGAATAGTGTAGATGCATTCTTTTATCCAATGGACAATTGGTTTTCTTTCAATGGCTAGGATTGATATAGATTTTGACTTGGATCACGATCCAACGGTCATGATTAATTTATCCCTTCTATATATATCCTATGAGTTTCTCTCTCCTCTCTTTTCTTTTCTTCTCCATTTCCTCTTCCCTTTTCCTCAAGCTTAGGAAGGCTTGGCCTTGAGGCCTAGAGTGTGGTTTTGGAACCCCTCTTGGTGGTGGAGTAGAAGATTAGGCTCGGTTGCTAAAACCTAGGCAAGTACATCTTGCTCAAAAGTGACATGACCATACTTTATTTTTGTTTTCCATAGAAATTAAAGTTTTATTGTTCTATAATATGCTCCTTTAAATTGTTAACATGTTTATTATATAGCACTTTTGGTTTTGATCGACAGTATTGCGTAGATCTGAGTTTTTAGATATGATTTTTGAGTATTTTGAAGTTTTGATCTATCAAATGTTTTAATTTATGAAAACTAATACTTCCACGTTGTAGGAAATTCAATTCTATTCAATTTTGACTTTTGAAAGTCCTAATTTCGATTTAAAATGAAATTTTTATGGCCGAAACAAGTTTTAGCGAAAATTTAGATTTTGTTGCTGTTTGGAAAAATGGTATACTGTCGGTATACCGCAGTATACCGCCGGTATGCCAGTTTTTGCACCAGAAACCTTGTCTTTAGTCCGGTATACCGCCGGTATACCGCAGTATACCGCCGATATGCCATTTTATGCTGTTTTAGGCTGTTTTTGTCCGTTTTTGCCTGTTTTTGTCCGTTTTTGATACTTTCTTGAATGTAATGGACTCTTAACATGATTAGATGACCTTGGATAGTTAAAGAATGATTGTACACTCTATATACATGGTACATGCTTATGTTCACGTATTGTTCTATGTCTAGATTATAGATAGTGGCCTGTTATGGTGCACCCCAGATTACTATATATGCCTAGCTCGATTTAGTGGCTCGTAGTAGCGCACTCATGACTTGATTTTCTTATTGATTTCTAGACCCGAGATATGAGTACATGTTCTTTTTTGACACCGTGGATATAGCTTGTTGAATGTTTAATCTATTGCATCTTGGCACTGGACAATCGAGTGTGAGTATTGTTCCGTGTATCACGTGATGTTAGTACGAGAATGTTCGTAAGTGATAACTTATGATTTACTCGTACATAGCACACGTCATCTTAGGAAATTCTTGAGTGTCCACGACTTGCGAATTTGACATAAATATGATAAGGTAAATGACTAGTAAATTCAAGTAGATCATTGTAGGAGAAAATTCGTACTACCAACCCCGAGCTCCAAGGGCCCCATGAGGCATGGCTCAACCCTGCTAGGCAAGGGCTCCATGACCTACCAAGTTTGTGCGTATTGATATACGATCGAGTTATATATTTTCTTTTACAAGTATATGATATGGTTGTTCATGTTACAAGTCTAGACACGTTTCATCTGCCAGCAATCTTGTTGGACAATAGATGTACTACTCGTACCCCTGGACATCCGGGTATCTGCAGTCAGGTAGTTGCGAAAATTCTCAACTTGCATATTAGTAATTAGGATTGTGATAACCCTAGCTAGTTAATGATAGAAAGCCGTAGGCAATGATTGGCCGTGCACTTTTGATTGTTTGTTACTTTATATGCTCTTATGTCGTCGAGTGGCCAGAGACTAAGTTCTGTTCGGGAAAATATCTGCAACCCCGGTCCTTGTTTGGTTTAAGGGTTGTGGTTCCGACTTCTAGTAGTTCTTAAGTCCCTTGTTGCTCATTGGCTTATTGTTCTCTATTGTTATACGGTTCAGTATTTCCATTCAGTTATTTATATTCTCGAGATACGTGCATTGGTACCGCACTAGTCTCGACCCATATTTATTTATTTTCTGTCATTATGTTGTTGTATTGTTGTTGGATTTTGTCGTTCACCTCGAGCCTTCCTTGTGGTACTTGCTATTTGGGGTCTGACCCCACTGGTTTTGTATGGCCAGGTTCCATAGTTGATCATGAGGATCTACCGTCTTCTCCTCCGGATGGTTCGCACTCAGAGGACCGACATGGATTAGCGAGTGGGTTACCTTTATTTTCTACTTTATCTTGTACTTTTATTTTGTGGTGTATTAGCCAAGGACATATGTTAGTCCTTGTTTCTGGGTTTTATTCCCTCCGTATTAGTACGGCGTGGATGTATATTCTGGACAGCTGCTAGTTGTACATTTACATACCTTTTGTATAGTCAGTTGATATATCTTTTATTATGTCAGCTCTCATGATTACGTATGTACTTGTGTTTGGGATGCCTTATCCATCTCATATATGATTTACTTTCTATTGCTTCTTATGTTGATTGGATTGAGATAGGATTTGTTCGACCTTAGGAGTCGTCAGTGGCATGCTAGAGTCCACCCACTTGTCTTCTAGACAACTTTGATCGTACATTGGGGTACTAGCGTACCTTGATATACGTAGCTGGCTTTGTTTCGCCCCTACTTTCTAGTATTCTGGTTCTGGGGCATGACAGGGTTTTTTGGTGGCCCATGCAGGTCTGTCTTCAGACTTGTGGGGTATTCATCTTGTTAGAATCTCAATCCTATATTTGTTTTCATTTGATCTTCCTTTGCTTTTTACATTCTCGTTTTTCTTGAACTGTAAACATGATTGACATATCCTTGTTCTATTCCTGTCCATTATTGATATCATGTGTCCTTATCATTCAGGGACACCCAACCTTCTTATCTATTTCTTTCGAGGATTTTATTGCTCCGTCTTCTTCCTTGGTTCAGGCAGTATGTCGGCATCAGATCTCGCCTCCACAGAGTCAGGTACCAGTACCATCTCAACATCTGGTAGCAGCTCAGTTCACTTTACTCCAGTCAGTTCAGCTAATAAAGTCAGCCTGTTTCCATGTTCAGCACCTCCTTCTGACGCGGTCTCAGTAGATTTAATGTCAACATCCGGCACAGTTTGCCCAGGTCCAGTAAGTCAGATAAAATCAGCAGCAGGTAAGAGCAGCAGTCCCGATGCATAGACAGAGAGAGTTTGTTATCATTGAGCAGATGTTGGCTGAGGGCAGTCAGATTGTTAGTAAGCTTCTGAGGTGTTCCTTCAGTCATTCTTATTCTTGGGTTCCGTTGACGGCCTTGTATTCCATTCATAACCAGAATACGATGGTCGACTTTACATATTCGGCAAGTGAACGCGAGTTTCTCGTACCACTCATCTGCCATCGTATCTCATAATACACGATATCTATCATGTATTCCGACTACGTAGGTGCGTCCTGGATTAGAGTCATGTCTTCGACTGAGTCATTGGTACCGACTTACTTCGAAACTTGACCCTTGTCCACTTTGTGAGTCAGCGTAGGCAAGCGAGGACGAATCCCTACTCAACTGACTCAGGGGTATATTATTCCATATGCCTCCTTTTCTTATATTATATATGTATGTATTTATTATTTTCCGCATTTATTTAAATTCTGTATCTCAAATATCACTTGTACACGGGATATTTTCTTTCGATGTGTTATGATTTTATATTGTTTTAGCATGTGTATTTTTGCTCGACTGGCTTTAGGAAATTCTGAGGACGGAATTTTTCTAAGTTGTGGAGAGTTGTGAGACTCGTCTCACAGTATCGATATTTATATATGGATACGTATTTTGTGTTGTATTTCATATTTTCTCAGTTTTCGGAACGCTTTAAAATTTTCCCAAATTATAGATTTTCTCCTTGGCCGGTATACCGACAGTGTACCGGAGTATACCGACGGCATGCCGTCCGGACAGATTTTTCACATTTTAGATATTTTTGATTTCAGATATTTTCGTAAATAGTGTTTTCGATATTTTCATAAATAGTGTTTTGGATATTTTGATGAATAGTGTATAGATATTTTCGTGAATAGTGTAGATGCATTCTTTTATCCAATGGACAATTGGTTTTCTTTCAATGGCTAGGATTGATCTAGATTTTGACTTGGATCACGATCCAACGGTCACGATTAATTTATCCCTTCTATATATATCCTATGAGTTTCTCTCTCCTCTCTTTTCTTTTCTTCTCCATTTCCTCTTCCCTCTTCCTCAAACTTAGGAAGGCTTGGCCTTGAGGCCTAGAGTATGGTTTCGGAACCCCTCTTGGTGGTGGAGTAGAAGATTAGGCCCGGTTGCTAAAACCTAGGCAAGTACATCTTGCTCAAAAGTGACATGACCATACTTTATTTTTGTTTTCCATAGAAATTAAAGTTTTATTGTTCTATAATATACTCCTCTAAATTGTTAATATGTTTAGTATATAGCACTTTTGGTTTTGATCGACAGTATTGCGTAGATCTGAGTTTCTAGATATAATTTTTGAGTATTTTGAAGTTTTGATCTATCAAATATTTTAATTTATGAAAACTAATACTTCCATGTTGTAGGAAATTCAATTCTATTCAATTTTGACTTTGAAAGTCCGAATTTCGATTTAAAATAAAGTTTTTATGGCCGAAACAAGTTTTAGCGAAAATTTGGATTTTGTTTCTGTTTAGAAAAACGGTATACCGCCGGTATACCGCCGGTATGCCGGTTTTTGCACCAGAAACCTTGTCCGGTATACAGTATACCGCTGGTATGCCATTTTATGCTGTTTTAGGCTGTTTTTGTCCGTTTTTGTCCGTTTTTGATACTTTCTTGAATGTAATAGACTCTTAACATGATTAGATGACCTTGGATAGTTAAAGAATGATTGTACACTCTATATACATGGTACATGCTTATGTTCACGTATTGTTCTATGTCTAGATTATAGATAGTGGCCTGTTATGGTGCACTCCAGATTACTATATATGCCTAGCTCGATTTAGTGGCTCGTAGTAGCGCACTCATGACTTGATTTTCTTATTAATTTCTAGACCCGAGATATGAGTACATGTTCTTTCTTGACACCGTGGATATAGCTTGTTGAATGTTTAATATATTGCATCTTGGCACTGGACAATCGAGTGTGAGTATTGTTCCGTGTATCACGTGATGTTAGTACGGGAATGTTCGTAAGTGATAACTTACGATTTACTCGTATATAGCACATGTCATCTTAGGAAATTCTTGAGTGTCCACGACTTGCGAATTTGACATAAATATGATAAGGTAAATGACTAGTAAATTCAAGTTGATCATTGTATGAGGAAATTCGCATTACCAACCCTGAGCTCCAAGGGCCCCATGAGGCATGGCTCAACCCTGCTAGGCAAGGGCTCCATGACCTACCAAGTTTGTGCGTATTGATATACGATCGAGTCACATGTCGTGCCGGGTTGCGGCACAGTCAGTTATATATTTTCTTTTACAAGTATATGATATGGTTGTTCATGTTACAAGTCTAGACACGTTTCATCTGCCAGCAGTCTTGTTGGGCAATAGATGTACTACTCGTACCCCTGGACATCCGAGTATCTGCAGTCATGTAGTTGCGAAAATCCTCAACTTGCATATTAGTAATTAGGATTGTGATAACCCTAGCTAGTTAATGATAGAAAGCCGTAGGCAATGATTGGCCGTGCACTTTTGATTGTTTGTTACTTTATATGCTCTTATGTCGTCGAGTGGCCAGAGACTAAGTTCTGCTCGGGAAAATATCTGTAACCCCGGTCCTTGTTTGGTTTAAGGGTTGTGGCTCCGACTTCGAGTAGTTCTTAAGTCCCTTGTTGCTCATTGGCTTATTGTTCTCTATTGCTATACGGTTCAGTATTTCCATTCAGTTATTTATATTCTCGAGATACGTGCATTGGTACCGCGCTAGTCTCGACCCATATTTATTTATTTTCTGTCATTATGTTGTTGTGTTGTTGTTGGGTTTTGTCGTCCACCTCGAGCCTTCTTTGTGGTACTTGCTATTTGGGGTCTGACTCCACTGGTTTTGTATGGCCAGGTTCCATAGTTGATCACGAGGATCTACCGTCTTCTCCTCCGGATGGTTCGCACTCAGAGGACCGACATGGATTAGCGAGTGGGTTACCTTTATTTTCTACTTTATCTTGTACTTTCATTTTATGTTGTATTAGCCAACTACATATGTTAGTCCTTGTTTCTGGGTTTTGTTCCCTCCGTATTAGTACGGCGTGGATGTATATTCTGGACAGCTGCTAGTTGTAAATTTACGTACCTTTTGTATAGTCAGTTGATATATCTTTTATTATGTCAGCTCTCATGATTATGTATGTACTTGTGTTTGGGACGCCTTACCCATCTCATATATGATTTACTCTTTATTGCTTCTTATGTTGATTGGATTGAGATAGGATTTGTTCGACCTTAGGAGTCGTCAGTGGCATGCTAGAGTCCACCCACTTGTCTTCTAGACAGCTTTGATCGTACATTGGGGTACTGGCATACCTTGATATACGTAGCTGGCTTTGTTTCGCCCCTACTTTCCAGTATTCTGGTTCTGGGGCGTGACACATTGAGTACCTATAACTTGTGCATGAAAGATACTTACTACCGAAATTTATTTATCACATAATACAACTTTAATTTCAACACTCCTCCTCAAAGTGCATTTTGTGAACAACTCCAAGTATCGAAGAAGTTCGAATGCTACTTGGGAAACGACTTTGTGAATATATATATATATATATACAATGTTATCTTTGCTCGCTTCTCCAAAACTTCAATAGTCCATTCAAGAACTTCCTCTCAAATATAGTGATGCTCCATTTTAATATATTATGTCCTCATGTGACAAATTGGATTTGTAGTTAGCTTCAAGGAACATTGATTGTCACACGAATAATGGTTGGTTTGTCAATTGAAACACTTAACATCCTCAACCAATTACCGCCTTAGCCATATGTATTCTTGTATGTGCTGCAAGAAAAGAAGCCTTGTACTTCGTTTCGGTACCACAAAGAGACACTAAGTCTTGCTTCTTAATCCACCATATATGCCAATTATACTGCACAAAATCACATAACCCGGAGTGAATCTCTTATACTCCAAAGCACCTCCCAAGTCCGCATCGATATAAAGAAGCCCATAGCTAATTTATAAGTCAATTTAATTCACACTTCGAAACTCGTTTGACTTCTTCCTAATGAGACGTATGAGGTTCTTGCATATACTGACTAACAAGTCTAACAGAAAAAGACAAGGCCTGTAATAAACAAATATATAAGGCTACCAACGAGTGCATAGTACGATTGAGGATCAAAAAGAAGCTTTCCTTCTTCAAGTTGAAGTCGTAAGTTTGCATAAAGTGGAATGGAACACTGATTGCTCTCATTCACGCTAAATCACTCAAGCTTTGCAACCTCTCTATTATTGTTGTCGATTGAGATCATATCATGACATAACATAAAACTATAACATGTATTCTCCCTTAACTTTACAAAAAATAAACTCAAGCCTGAGTTAGAATAAAAATAATAAAAATGTTAAGGTACTCGACAATTTAGCATTTCATGCCCTTGGAACTTGCTTCCACCCATTAAAGGACTTGTTTAGATTGCATATATACTCCGTAAGAGCGCCTTGTGATTTCTCCATGAAGATATCGTTGTTAATTTTTCCACAAAGAATAGATTTTTGGCATCGAGTTGCCAAAGCTTCCACCTTAATAAACCGCAAAAATATGACAACAAGAACCGACGTCATCTTTGCAACTTGGCTAAATGTTTCTTCGTATTTTTCTCTATATTTTTTTTAGAAAATCTACTTAAAACAAGGCAAACTTTGTACTTCTCCACATTTCTATCCATCATTTTATAACTTGTAGACTCATTTGCAAGAGAATAAATCTACATCAACATGCTTTGACACATGGATCCACGTTTTATTTTTGATGAGAGCATTGATCTCTTCATTAATGGCTTGTTCCCGTTCTTTGACTCCTTTGGCTCAATTGAAACAAGAGGGATCACGTCTATTGGTCATAGAAAGTAACAATAAACTTAGTTCCAACATCTATACTAAATTGGAATCACAATCTTCCTAAAATATTTTCAAGAATGTTAACCACTCTCAACCTCCTTAACATGTTCATAACCATGTTTTTCTTGCAGATCATGAGCAGAACATTGCCTCCCCTTTTACTTAATTTGTTTCTTCGTCGAGTAGGAAGAAGAAGAAGACCGAGAAGGAGCACTTGGTGACAATGGAAAACTCACAACCGGCTCAGGCATACTATCAACCTTCTCGCCACCACCAACATCTTCAGGATCAACATTTGTAGGAGCATATTAAGAGGATGACTAATAAAAAAATAACATCTGTAGAAACAATAAATCTTTGACTTTCTGGATCCATGCATTTCCATCATTTCTTCCTTTTGTCATAGCCAATGAAGCTACAATTCTTAACCTTATCATCTAACTTGTTCCTTTTAGATTCCAGCACATGAACATAACAAGGAGAACCAAAGACTTCAGTGTGCTTAACATATAGTTTCTCCCCAAATATTATCTCATATCGAGACTTCATATTGTTAGGACTAAGAGGGACATGGTTGATAGCATAATGACAAGCCATACCTTCCACTCATAAGTTCTTAGGTAGGTTTATTTGCATACAAAAAATCTTGTAAGTCTCCACAAGATGTTGAATCTTCCTCTCCATGATGCTCTTTTGTTGTGAAGTCTTTAAACAAAAGATCTCTCTTTTGATGTCATGCTTTCGACAAAAAGATAAGATCTCCTTAGATGTAAACTCTCCTCCAACGTCTGTTTCCAACTTCTTATTTTTTCAAGTTGAACACAACTTTAGTGTTTTCTTTTAACTCCATGAACTTCTTAAGGACTTCAGATTCCACCTTCACAAATTACACCTAAGTGAAACTTGAGAACTAATCAACAAAAAGAAACATGTAGTGAAAGCTGGAATAAGTTGGAGAAGCACATGGAACCATCAAGTCACCATGAACACACTCTAGTAGAGATTTACACTATATAAGATACTTGTCAAAGGCAAGACAATGCGCCTTTCCAATTTGACACCCCTCACAAACTTCACCTTGAACAAAAAAAAAAGAGATTAGACAACCCATTCATTAATATTTTTTGCAACCATAGCTCTCAACTTCTCCATGCTAAGATGCCTCAATTGTGTATGAAAAATAGAAGTGCCATTATTTGTACTCATGTTTTCAATAGAAGAAGATACCGTAAGAACAAACAAATCATGAACCCTCTTGCTGGTGTGTGTAGTATCTCGCTCTGCTTAGTTCAACCAGATGAATCAAAATGCAACGACATTTGGACTTAGCTATACAATGGCTTATCAAACTCTCGCTCGACCGAGGCAACTCTTCGCTCAGGTGGGTGGCTTCGATGAACTTGCCTCAACTCGACCTTTACACTAAAAAAATAGAGTTTTCATATGTACTGAATAGGCTTGCTAATAAAAGATACGAACCCACATAGCATAAGGAAATAATCCTATTGTATCAAGTGTATGCGTAGAACATAGAAATGTGTCAACTTGTTGCTAGATGATCTCCATGATAGTTTTCAAAAGATGGCACTCGGTCATTTTGACATCACGTATTGAGTTGAATAGAGTTATGCCACAGGCTATCAACTTGATGTCATAGTAGGCACGGTCCCCCGGTCCTACGGCTTGTTATAGCCACACGTTCCCATGGTCTCAAGGCTCGTCATATAGCGTATGACTTGGATTGAAGTATTGCACGGATCACGGTTCATTTATCGAATGGAGCGTGGTTAGCAAAATGGTAAGTAGGAAGGCTATCAAGTAGTCATTTCAAAGTCGAGTCAAAAATATTGATAACATCAAAAGTGCTCGGAGTCGTTAGTCACCGAGGCAGTCCCTAGTTTTATGAGCTGCACGTTGATGGTAGAAATAAGAATGGTACGACTGTGTAAGATGGTAAGTCGAGTCTAGTCTTGCATGATCATTGGACAACTTGTGCACAAGGTTGGAGTTCCTCGAGTGAATCATCAGGGCACCAGGATCGTGTCGGTCTAGTCGAAACTAGTATTGCACGTCACTTCAGTGGGCGTACGACCGAGGCTGAAGTGTGCATCGTATAAGCTGGACTACGGGACCTTCGGTGGAGTTTGTACCTCGCATCGAACTGTTCCCGTATGATATAAGTCCACGATAGCTTGTCATGCAAGTGACCTTCATATAGATTGAGACAACATAATAGCGATAATCTATGTACATGCTTAGAAGTGAGTCAAGAAGTTTATGCATGGTGCGAATGAGTCAAGGAAATGTATGCACGGTATGAAGTCACTATTATTGAGCCAAATATTTGGTCTCCCTGGAGTTTTGTGTTTGAGGCACTGTTTGTGTTGTCTATTTTCAAGTAGTTTGACACAAAGTTCCCAAGAAATTTATAAGTCGACTGTATGTTGAAAAGAGAAGGCAAGTTGGATGATGTTGTGTAGTACAGTCACAAAGATTTGTGGCATGATCACGTTGTTGCAAAACGAGCAGGCTTGGAGAATAGGCTATAAAACTGATCCTTAGGCAAGATTGGAAAGAACACAAAAGAGTAGTTCACACTCACTAAAATAACGTGTTGGTTTTGTATGGGTGAGCGAGATGCTCCCTACCAGTATTGTTGTGTATTGACATCCCACCAGTTTGCATACGTAGGTTACAAGTACTTACTCGTTAGAGGCAGAGCTTGCTTGGCTGTGCTGAGGTATAGAGTTTCGAGGCATGCAACCGCATTAAAGATTTTACCTATACTAGACATAATGGATTGACATCGCCTTTATCAATTGTAAGCCTAAGGGGCATGTTTGTATTGAGAGATGAGAGAGAGAGAGAGAGAGAGAGGAGAGAGAGAGAGAGAGAGAGAGCTGAGTGATTGTATTCAGAGAGTGTGAGTTTGAGTGCCTCGTAAACTTGGCCTCGTGCCTTTGTAATCTTATTTTTAATATCAATAAGGAGTATCATTTTGTACATGTCTTGCATTGTTTTAACTTTTCTGCTTCGGGACTTCTATGCGAGTCTATCGTTTAGCTTCTAATCGGCCATTTTAGGTATTCGTCTTGCAGAAGCGCAACTTAGGCTCGCACGGTATTACGTCCTAACGAGGATATTGGTTCTGTGAAAAGCATGACATAATGGTATCAAGACATGGCTATACGTCATTGGACTTTCGATTGAATTCTTTTGAAGTCTAATATTGTTTCGAAGTCAATATTGACAACACTTTCTCTCGATGTTTTGCGAAATGTTTCATACAATAAGTCTAGATATTTTGTAAATTACATGAGAGTATTTTTACTGAAACAAGGATAGTTTCACGTAAGGTTTGTTAGCTGAGTTGTGCTTGGCAATAAACACCTATATTGTGTTGATGCTAGTGAGTTGTGTGCGGGGTCCTAATTGTTTCAAACGAGGATAAGTTGGACTTAACTCAATGGTTTTAGGATAATTATCGATAGATGTGCCGTCATGAATAAGATATCGACGAGGCGATATAGATGGATTGAGGAAATTGATCGACCGAATATTCAAAGTGTATTGATTGTGAATCAAAATTTGTTTCGATGATTTGTTGAGTGACTTCATCCGTGAATGGTGTATAGAATATCCGTGGAGATATTGATTGACTGAGGATCGGGGTACTAGTGAGTCTATCAGCAAGCAATAAAATTAGACAAAGCCTTGGAAGAGTGTTTCAAAGTTAATCATGACTTTAGATATCTACTATGACTTTGATACGAATGAACGAGAAAAAAATGCGCATCGAATCGGGATTGTGCTGAGTATGAAATGAAAGATGATTGAGTAGGTAGATCGAACCGAAGAAAAGTAAAGGTGTAAGGAATGGATGACTCAATAGTGAAAATCAATATGGATTGTATACGAAAATGTTAGTACATATTTGAAGTGAATTGAGTTTCGAATTTGAATAAGAAAATATAGCACGATGGGAAGATAGCGTGCATAAAATTTGATTGAAGATACAATAATGACTCTAAGGATCTAAGAAGAAATTGTTCGATGACTTGAGTTAGTATAGAACGATACTATCAAAGGAATTTGTTGTTCAATGATGACTTAAGATAGACAGATAAACATATATGATTTTGAGTTTGAGTAAACTGATCATGAAGCTCGTTGGAAGATAGCTATAGTGGATTTGAACTTGAATTTGTAAAGAGCTGATCGTTTATCCAGTCAGATGATATCATTGATTGTACGGCTCGAAGTTTGATACAAAAATGAAGATCATTCAGTTATGTATATCATTGATGGCATTGAGGGGTATCAAAGATCGATATGCGATAACTCAGGAATACTCTGATTCGATGAATAATGATTGTGTCAAATGTTATCGTACGAATGGATTCTATTTTAGAGAATTTGAAAGTAATGAATGTTTGGGTGACTTGATATGGTGGACTTATAGTTTGAATGAATGAATGGTTAGACTATGCAAAATAAAAATGTTGACAAATGTAGAGGATCAACGAGTTGACGTGATCTAGTTGAACCAAATTTGTATGTTCAGTGATATGAGGATTATATGACAAAAGATTTATAGTAGGTGATCTTACAATGTTGCAATGAGACATATGCATAAGATTGACGATTAATAGGATTTGAATTTGAGGAAAGTTATGAGCGATAAAATTTTTAATTGAGATGTTATGACTTGAGATTTTGAATATATATTACGACTTATGACCGATGGATTATGACTTGTGATTTGTAGTCGAATTATATGAGTTTGGACTAATAGGTTTATTTAACGAATCGAAGATACGATTTTGAGAGTTGTGGGTTGTGTCGTTGAACCATAGTGTAATTGAGGATGATTGTGAATAGAATTTCTCTAGGATTGGTTTGTTGAATAACTCAGGCTGCTTGGACTTAAAGTTGCGAATTTGGATAGGATAAACCTATGCTTGACGTTTAGAAATGGAGATGATGTGCGAGCTCGGGTAGATGACCCGGTACAATCGACTATGGTTTGACCTTAAGATTTGGGGGTGACTGTTATGATATTAGTTACACGTTAATATAACTTTAAGTTTAGCCTTATATGTTTGCCTAACGATTAGGCAGACGTACCCGTGTCAAAAGATAGAATCGGTGCGATCGATCTAGCGAGAGTTGCTTGGGTAGATTCTAAAGCTGGGGTAGCTGTAGAATTGAGACTTAAAGTTGAATGATGATCTTGAGGATTGATAGTATTGGATATCGGTGTTTGCTTGATAGGATGAAAATAACACCTGTTAGCTTTGTTTGAATTCTTTATCACGAGACTTGGCTGAAATAAATATATTTCAGGGATGTCTTAAATATGTGCACGATCCAACTCAAGTGATATGTTGGATTCAAATGAGACTAAAGGGAGGATCGGGAGGTGATATCAAAATTTTGAAATCGTGTGCTCAGAAAAAATATTGATGAAGATATGATCGTTAAAATAAAATAGAATGAAATAATGTTTTATCAATTTGGTTTTAGGTAAACATATTAGATTTGTGTTGGCCAGATACTTGGGATTTTGATGTTGATGTCATAAATATGGATCGGAGGAACTATCAATAAATAACTGAACGAATCGAATATGTTGGATCAAATTTTTGAGCCTAGAGGAATTAGTGATCGAAGATGAATTCGTGCATCGATGAAATCAAATGTGTTCTCAAGGATTGGATGAAAGCAAAAAAGTTTACTTGGACAAATTTGAAACGATACTGTCATAATCGAGATTGTAATTGGAAGAATGTGATCAAGTTGAGTAATAAGAGATTCAGACTTTGATTGATTGTTGCAAAGAATTGAATTTTTTTGGGAAGATAGAATGTAGGCAATGCAAAACGATGACTTCGAAAGATAGTGAAATTTTATAGTATGAATGGGTCAAAAATTGATTTGAAGACTTAGAAATATTAGTTGGGATTTGAACACGAAGTATTAAGGATTATTGATATTTGGTGAAGGAAGGGGTAACACTGGGTTTTGATAAGGAGTGATCGACTTGAAAGTATGTTTTGATTCAAAATGATTGGGAAGATCGCTCGGGTGGGTTTACCCTAGAACTAAGTTGTTCGTGTGTGTGGAGAGTTGTTGTTGCTCCGTATTTAGGAATAACAGCACGAGGCGCAGTATGGATAGAAGTTAGGACTTGATTATGTTGCGATATAGTTGATCGATAAAAATTTGGCTAAAGCATGATCACGACTCTGATTAATTAAATGAATAGGAAGTTAAGTTTGAGAGATCCTTAATGATGCCAGGTGAATGCAAGTTGGGTATAAGTAATAAGTTGACGAGTGTATACTCATTAAGTTTCGAGGACGAAACTATTTTTGAATGGTGTATTATGTTGTGCTCCGCCCCGCTTAGTTCAACCGGATGAATCGAAATGTAACGGCATTTGGACTTGAATATGCGACGGCTTGCAAAGTCCCACTCGACTGAGGAAACTCCTCGCTCATGTGGATGGCTTCGATGAACTTTCCTCAGCTCAGCCTTCACACTAATGAAATAGAGTTTTCATATGCACTGAATAGGCTTGTTAATAAAAGAGACGAACCTACATAGCATAAGGGAATAATCCCATTGTGTCAAGTGTATGCATAGAATATGAAAAATGTGCCAACCTGTTGCTAGATGTTCTCCACGATAGTTTTCAAAAGATGGTACTCAGTCATTTCGACCTCATGTATTGAGTTGAATAGCGTTATGCCACGGGCTATCAACTTGATGTCATAGCACGCACGGTCCTACGGCTTGGTATAGCCACACATTCCTACAGTCTTAAGGCTCGTCATATAGAGTATGACTATGTTGGTAATGTTGCACGGAATATGGTCGATTTGTGTTACGGATGAAAGTTGGTAAAATGGTAAGTATGAAGGCTATGAAGTAGTCATTTCAAAGTTAAGTCAGAAAAGATTGATAACATCAAAAGTGCTCGGGACCGTTAGTCACTGAGGCAGTCCCTGGTTTTGGGAGCTGCATGTTGATGGTAACACTGAGAATGGTACGACTGTGTGAGATGGTAAGTCGAGTCTTGCATGGTCATGGGACCACTTGTGCACAAGGTTTGAGTCCCTTAAGCAAATGATCGGGGCATCGGGATCGTGTTGGCCTAGGAGAAACTAGTATTACATGTCACTTCAGCAGGTGTGCGACTAAGACTGAAGTGTTCGACGTATAAGCCAGGCTGCGGGACCTTCGGTGGAGTTTGTACCTCGCATCGAACTGTTCCCGTATGCTAGAAGTCCAGGATAGCTTGCCATGCTAGTGACCTTTATATAGACTGAGACAACATAATAGCGATAATCCGTATGCATGCTTAGAAGTGAGTCAAGAAGTGTATGCGCGGTACGAATGAGTCAAGAAAATGTATACACGATATAAAATCACCATTATTGGGCCAAAGATTTGGCCTCGATGGAGTCGTGTGTTTGAGGCACTATTTGTGGCGTCTGTTTTCAAGTAGTTTGACACAAAGTTCCCAGGAAATTGATGAGTCAGTTGTATGTTGAAAAGAGAAAGAAAGTTGGATGATGATGTGTAGCACAGTCATAAAGAGAGTAGTTCACACTCAGTAAAATAATGTGTTAGTTTTGTATGGGTGAGCGAGATGCTCCCCACCAGTACTGTTGTGTACTGACACCCTACTAGTTTGCATATGCAGGTTACAGGTACTTTTTCGTTCGAGGCGGAGCTCGCTTGGATACGCTGAGGTATGAAGTTCGAGGCGTGCGGCCGTATTGAAGACTTCGCCTATACAATACATAATGTATTAAAATTGCCCTCGTCAGTTGTAAGCCTAAGGGGCATGTTTGTATTGAGATAATGAGAGAGAGCTGAGTGATTGTATTAGAGAGTTTGTGTAAGGATCCTAATTTTTGGGAATTATCTTTTATTTATTTTATATTATTTCTATTTATTAAATTAGATTTTTATTTTTAATTATGACTATAGATGCACTTTTTCGTACCTTCGATTTTTGGAGCACAAGAAGCGCCAATCTTTTGATACGTCATTCATGAGTTTTGAAGTAGACAAGTTCACCTTCAATTTTATATAACATGACCATCAAAACTTGTCTCCTAACATTCTTTTGACTTCGCACAACTTCGGGTCAATTTAGGCTATTTGACTATTTGTCGTAATTCTAGACATAACTTCCAACGTGAGTTCGGAACTCGACATCGATCAAAACCACTTGACCCAATATATGGTTTTGACCCATTTTTGGTGTACAATGCACATGCCAATTGTGTGCCACTTAATTGTGTTTTTATGTACTATTTATTTTCAAATGACACACAAGTCAAAACTATAAACATATTTGACTCAAATCGATGACAAAAATTCTACCAACCTAAAACTAGTCCAAGTAGGATTCGTAGAGCCTATTCTAGGGTGTCCTAACCTCTTACACCTATTTTATATTGATTTTAGTGGATTAATATGCAGCCACATTAATTAAATCTAATTTAAATCAAATCCTATAACCACTTTCCTAATTTGGACACAATCAAATCTCTTTGAGATACACCTTTGATTTAAACTATCAAATCTCCTCCAAATCCCACCAAACCAAATCTAAAATATCCAAAATTCTTTTCTCTCATGAATCCCACAATCCTTCACCCTTATTTTGTGCTGATTATATATGTATTGTTAGAGAAATCCAAGCGCCCTCCTATTTCTTTTCTATTTTCGCACTTTTTATTCCAACCACCAGAAATCCATCTTCCCGATCACTTCTAACCCTTCTACCACCTCAAACATCTTCCCAAAACCTTTTCCTAACACCCCGGTACCTTGAGGAGCCTCACCCCCTAATTTGGTCGATACGAGGTGTGGAAGGCACCAAAAGTCGACCGAACTTGTGCTGAATTTATCACAACAGATTAGTCAACTTGTAGACTAGTTTCATCTACTTTTTCTCGTCCGATTGTCCTTAAACTAAAACTAAAAGTTACCTCTATGTGTCTACTATAATCTCTAATCGCTGGATCACACAGTTCCATGCGATTTGTTCGTGGCATAAATTCTACAATAAGGTGTCCAAAATGACAAAATTTGTTACGAGCAGTTTTTCGCCTACCTAAGGTCATATTTTTTGTAACACCGTAACTATTTGTTAGGTTTTGAATTCGTTTGCTATTTTTAAAAATTCTTGACATTTGTTGTAACACTGTAACTCCGAAAATCCTATGTTCTTTGTGTCCAAAAGTTCGAATACTTCATAAAACTCTACTAAACTATTTGTTGTGCAAGGTTTAATGTTAAAACCCTTATTTTAACTAATTTATATAATTTTTCTAGAATTAAATATTTTTAATTATTTGTTATTTCGGGACTCAACTAGTAGGCCAATTGTGATATTAATTTGTAGTATCGACATGGGACTATTATGCTTAAGTTTCCACCAGTAAAATAATATTATTAGTAATATAATTATATTTATAAGTATTTTCCAGAAATTAAATTATTATTTTATATTAGTTATAAACTATTTTGATAATAAAGTTTGGTTAAAAATCAGTTCAAAAACCAAAGAAAAATAGTTTTCTAAAACCCAAAAAATATTGATACAGGGTCCGTCCCGACAAAACTGTGACTTGGTCACAATCCGTCAGCATCGAAAGGTGCGTATGGATGTTACGGAAGTGTGGAATTTGATGGAACTTGAATTAGTTGCGTGTACGCGACGAATTTGATGTGTATGCGTAAAAAATTACCGTATCGGTCTCTTTGCAAAAATCCCAATTACTTTGTGCACGTTCGTCACATCACGACAAAACTTGCACCAATAGACTCGTATTTTTTCTAATCCTATGAGTCAAGTTTGGTCCTGTCATAACCCGCACCCAGTGTAAGGGTATAAGTACGTAACCACGCCCAACCTACGCCACAGAATCGGCGGTAGAACGCTGTTCTAGCTCACTATCTAAACCAACTCACGCAATTGTATAATGTACTTGTCTTAAAACTCAACTCCGAACGGAGGGCAAGTACAAAAATAATATAACTCAATCACAGTCTAAGCATGATAGGATATCACAGAATTCTATAACTAAAAGAAAACAATGAAAACTACTAAAAGATAATAACTCAAAACAAATCAAAATAAGACAACTCTCAAATTATTACAATTCAAGTTCCAGTAAAGAAATCTAAAACAGTCTACTAAACTAGTCTCCCGATCACTGCTGAGAGTCGGGGCCAAAGGTAGCTAATCCCTCTCCAGATCCATAGTGAGTAAGGCAAACATCCTCAGGGCTAACATCTGTAATATTTCAACAGGTCCAGTCAGGACAGGAACGAATACATCTCATCAAGTAAATCCAAGTAAATAACGAAAACTATAAAACAATTATAAACAATTTTATTGATGAAGCATGGGAATTCGAGACAGTTTAAGATATAAAACTACAGTAAAAGAACAAGGAAAGTAAAAGCTGTGAAACAGAATATCATGTCAATGAAGACTGTAAATAAAGCTAGTTGAACCAGAATAATGTGATATGAGTCCAGTGGTACAATGTATGTCAAGTATGATTCCATTCAATGATCCAAGTAGGGTGCGTACAACCCCTATTCTTAATTATTTATTATTATTTTATTAGACTTAAAAATAAATTTATACAATTTATGGTTTTATTTTATTTTTAAATGACCTTAGCCATTGTTGAGTGTTGGAGCACTAGAATACCATGAATTTTGGCATGGAAGATGTAGCAGTGTGCCTTGACTAGTGTACTAGCCATGCCGGGGGAAGCTTAGCCACAGTAATGTCAAAACTAGGAAAACCAGGCCAAGCTGTGAATGAACTTATTTAAATTATTTTAATTGAATATTATTTTATATATTAATTTTTAGATGACCCGGTTGTGCCAAACCAGACCGAACTGGGTCCGGACCAAATTTAAGCCCATGCAGGCATGTGGTGGGACCAAGATGGCCATGTAGGAATATTTCATGTGTGTACAAATATTTTTAAATAATTTTGAGACTTGTTGAATATTATTGACTTTTGGTACAAAATTTATATTTTATTAATAAAATAATGTTTTACATGATGGTATAATTTTTTGGACACACACATGGGTGAGCGATAAAGTTCATCCATTGGGACGATTATTATTATTTTATTATAATCTAAGTTATTTCATGGAGATTAAAATATGTTCATTCTATTTAGATATTATTATTATTATTGAGATTGATTTATTGTAAGATGAAATTATATATATATATATATATATGTAGATATATTTAAATATATTAAATATTTGGTTATGTGATATTTAAAGTGTTATTTGTATTTAAGATTTTTGGAGATATATTTATAAAGTTTGAAAAGAATAAGAAAAGAAAAAGAAAAGAAAAAGGAAAAGAAAAAGAAAAAATATATATATATAAACAACCACACCCACCCATTAAGTGGACGGGCCCCTCCCTATCCCATGCTTGCTGCTTCAGCAGCAAGCTAAGCACAAACCCGTGGGGTTATTGGTAACCCACAAACCCAAATGGGGTTATTAGTAATAGTAGTAGTATTAGGTTTTCATCCAATTTGTTTTATATATAACTTCCTCCACAAGCCTCAAAACCCTAATCTTCCAATATGAAAGTTGAGGATGATTATACCCTCTTCGCCTATGAATTTGTTTCAGCAGCGACGGAGCTTTGTGCGCGACGAACGGAGCATCGGAAGTCAGCCCCGCGTCACCCACGGAGCAGTTTTTCCACTCAAGGTACCCTACTTCCCTACGATGTAACTTTTTGCTCGTAATTCCGATTTTCGATCCGTAAAATGTTCTGGAAAGTAGACTTGACCCTCTTCGATATCCCCATGGTGGATTTTGACATGGCCACTCAATCACAGTTAGGAACCCTTGAGAGATTCCTGGGACAACCCTGGAGAATCTTATTTAACTTCGATTTAAAAACTCTCTTTTTCCCTTGATTTGATTTTACTTTTGTTGTTAAATTTGATTTTTATGGATTATTGTTGAATTTTAGTTTATATTTATTTTGATGGATGATTGTCGAATTTCGAATTTTAATGATAGCTGTTGCATTCGAGTTTGTATTTTGATGGATTTGTTCATTTTTGAATTTTGATGTTCGTTAATAAACTTGATTTGATTTTGAGTATTCATTATTGATTAATTTAATTTTTGGCAAGATAAAATTATATGGGCTAGGTCATCTATGTTATGGAATCTAGTCTTTTATAGTCACATTAGCCAGCATGGTGAGCACATATAGTCTGACTCTGGATATATTCTCGGGTGTGGGAATTTAAGGTTTTCGCAGCCAAGCTAGCGGCACCGCGAAAATATTGAATATCATGATTCTAGAGATAGGTGCATAAGTCAAGGGCTCTGTGATTATCATAGCCTTGCTTACTAGTATGACGAGGATTTAGAGTACCATGATTTGGGATAGACGCATATGATTATCAGATTGCACCTTAAATATTTTTGAACATGTTTTCTCTACTTTTGTTCAGTCATTCAAAAAAAATTATTATTTGTTTGTTTGTCTAGTTTTCTATTATTTAACTCAGGAGTGAGTTTAGTTGGTTTTATAAACCTTGTGTAATTTCTTGCTATGAGTTTTTCATAAAACAATGAATCGATAATTTTGCTAAACTTTATCTTGGATTTGATATTTTAACTCTGTATTTCAAAATGGTTCCTTCTTTAAACAGATAAGCAAAACAGATTTTATCGTTATTCTTTCTTGCTATTTTTCTTGTATTAGATAATAATAAAGCTGTCTTGATTACGTCAATCACTTGCTTGCAATCTTGGTAGGGATCTAAAAGTTAGTCTTAACGTAGAATTAATTTTTTTTGGGACATGAGAATATATGAGTATATTTATATAACAGACACTTTTCCTAACACGTATGCATGCTACACTTGATTTTTCCACATATCTAGATACATATTGATATGTTGTTGATGTCTAAATTTTCATAACCAATATTTCTGGTTCTCTGCTTTTCCATGTTAAATTCGTAATTTAAATATAAATTTCATGTTATTATTTAGGTTTACATCACTGCACATGTATGTTATACGTAGGGTTTCAATTCAAAAGAATTTGGGTTGAAAATTTGTTTTTAAATTTGTCAAATCTGAGACTGCATGCATATTAACTTTAATGCCTGTGGTTCGTATTACGTATTTTGGAAATACGTGTACGTATTTTCTTGTATTTTTCCTTGTTTAGTTTTCTTGGCTTGGTTTAACTCTCGGTTTGGGTTGGTTTGGTTTGGCCGGCTGGTTGCTTGGTCCATCATGGACCAAGGTGAACCCCCTACCTACCACCAACCCATGATATTTATTTTCCCACCAACCTTCTCTCTCCTCCATAACTCTCATTTATTTCTTCTTCTTCTTCTTCTTCCTTCCTCCCCACAACTCCCCAACCCTTAGGCAAGTATAACTTGCTTCCACAAGAGAACTCCTTTTTGATGGTTTCATTAGCTTCTTCTCATGATTCTAAACCACATTAGAACTTGTCATTTTTCATTTTGAGGCTTTAATTCTTGTAGATCTAGAGTTTTGCTATTTTCGAATTTTGGTATTTTGATCTATTAAACTTCCTTGTTTTCAAGTTTGGATGGTTCCATGTTGTAGATAATTTTATTCTACCCAATTTTGACCTTGGAAAGTTGGATTCGGACTTATTTTGACCAAGTTATGAGCATTTGGAGTTTTGGGTTCCATCCTTGGAGTTCTTGCCGTTCTTGTTGTTCTTGCCCTCTGGAGAAGACAGTGAACAGTGAGCTAGCTTTTTAACTTATGCCGCTGAGCTGTACGCTGCTCTTTAGCGAGCGTACGCAAGCCTTCGTACGCTGCTCTTTAGCGAGCGTATGCTAGCCTTCGTACGCTGCTCTTTAGCGAGCGTACGCTAGCCTTCGTACGCTGCTCTTTAGTGAGCGTACGCTGACTTGAGCGTACGCTAGCTTGAGCGTACGCTAGCTTGAGCGTACGCTGACCTGTAGTTCGAGCGTGCCCTTATGTACGCTGACCCTTGCGTACGCTTCCCATTGGAAGTGTAGGGACCCTTTGGTACGCTAGCTTAAGCGAGCAAGACATACGCTGGCTTTGAGCGTACGCTGGCTTGAGCGTACGCTAGCCTATCTTGTCACCCTGGTTCAACCCGAGAGCTTTGTGACCCCCATACGCTGCCTTTTACGCTGCCCTTTGGAAGCGTATGCTTACCTGAGCGTATGCTTACCTGAGCGTATGGCCTTTGGCAGACTTGATCTTATATTAGCATGTCACTTTGGTTTTATTTTCCTTATCCTGGATTTTATAGCCCTGTATATTGATATTTTATTAGATATTTAACGTCCATTTTATATCCTTACGCCTTTTGACCTGAACTTGATAATTCCCGAAATTACTTGATATGTTTAGAAATGATATCTGAGCATGACACGATAGTGACCCGTAGTGGTGCACTCCTGACATAATGACATGACATGACCTGATAGTGGCCCGTCGTGGCGCACTCCTGACAAGTACACTTGACCTGATAAACCTGACATATTATATCTTGATAAGCTGTTGCGACGGCTACCTGACATGACATGACTTGACAAGAATGAACATCCTGGACACCGTGGGTGATTGTGCTTGTATAAATAAACCAGTCATGTCTTGCATCATGTCTAGGATGGGACTCCTGAGTACCACGGTCAGGAGTACCTACTAAAATGGACTAAGGTTAACAACTAGATTAATACATTAGTCATGAAGAGATCTCCCAGCTACAGGCAATCCCGTTACCTGGGCGCGCTTGGGATCTGTAGCCTGCCGTCGAGTAGGGCACATTTCCAGCACACTGTCATGTGTTGCATCCTTCAAGCTACTTAAGGGTACATGCGTTTCCTGGACGGTGTACCCACCTGAATTCAACCCCTAATTTTGACCTGGGTGACCTGGATGGACTGCAGGGCTTGTGGCTGTGGAATAATCTCACTGTATCTTGTTAGTAATTAGGATTGTGATAACCCTAGTTAGTTAAAGTATCAAGTCGTAGTTCTTGCTTGGCCGTGAAATGATTGGATGGAGCCTAACAAGTCTAGTCTTGCCCTGATCTTGTTCCAGACTGTTACATGACCAGCATGCTTGTATTTATTTTCTCGATAAATGGTGAGAAACCAAGCTCCGTTCAGACGAAGGGTTACAACCCCGGTCCTTGTTTGGTTTACGGGTTGTAACCTAGCTATCTGAATAGTTCCATGGTTATCTCGTCGTATATCATCCTGACATGCTTTTCTTATTTCCAGTTTAACCAGTTATTTATATTTCCTGTCTTTTATTATATTATTTATATTCCTGTGCTGATTGCTAGTTTTAGTTCTTAAGTGAAGCTCCTTTGTGGCACTTGCTCTTTCTGGGGTCTGACCCAGCTGGTTTTGTGTGGCCAGATTTCGGAGCAGCTGCAGAGGATCTATCGACCTTCCAGCCAGATGGTGGCCACTAGACGGAACCCTGGCAACGAGTGGGTTATTTTTGGCTCTTCCGCTCTATTGTAAAAATAATCTTTTGAGGCGTTTAGCCGACGAGCACTTGTTTAGCTCGATTGCACTTACTTACTGTCTGCCTACGGGCTGTAACATGATTAACAGATCCTAGGGTTGATCATGTATGACTAAACTCTTGCTAGTCCTAACATTTTGTAACGACTAGCTTCATGATCAGCTGAATATGTAATATTTGGGACACCTTATTATTGTATATTTAATGATCATACATCTTGTAGCATCTATTTACTTGCTTGTGATTGAGACAATAGGCTTATTCTTGACCTTAAGAGACTGCTGGCTTGTAGATAAACCCTCATGTATCCTAGACAGCCGTGACCGTATAGCGAGATGGAATCCATTTCAATATACGTAGCTGGCTATGTCTGCCCCCGCTCTCCAGTATTCTGGTTCTGGGGCGTGACATGGTTTAAGTGGTGGTCCATGCAGGTCTTGTAAAATAAGATATGTGAGGGTTTACCGAATAGATGTCTCAATCAGTATTCGTCCTTGATCTCTGCTCGTATCTTCTGAATCCCTGGATTCTTGTCCTGATCATATGCTTGTATCGTTGCTCTGTCCTGGTCCTTCCTTATTGTTTCCTATGTCGTCTTCTTCACCGGCATAGTACCTGACCCGGCCGATCAGCAAGGCGGAGCACCTCCCGCAGACCAGCAGCAATATGGAGATCAAGCCCAGCATTCCAGAGTAGCCTCCAGAGTCGTGCCTTCTGGCGGAGAGCCACCAGTTCAGCCAGTTCAACCTGTAGAACATGATGACGGTACTTTGGTAGGACTCGTCAGGACCTTAATAGCTTTCCAAGATCGTAGAGGAGATGCCTTGCAACAGGCAGTGGCAGATGCTTTGACCCGGGGTGGTCATCAGGATAACAGCGCGGCCAACAGCTTCAAGCGCTTGAACCCTCCCTTCTTTGACGGTAGTGAAGATGCTATCGCCGCAGATGCTTGGCTTCAGGACACAGAGGTGGTTCTAGAAGCAGCCAAGACTCTAGAGAACGAGAAGGTAGCCGTGGTGCGCCTGCAGTTGTTAGATCTTGCCCGCAGCTGGTGGGCAGCGCAGGCCGTTGGATTAGCAGCACCCATGCTTGGGCAGTCTTCAGAGAGAGATTCCGGACCAAGTATTTCAATGTCGTGGCTCGGTATGATCTGCAGACCAGGTTCACCAATCTGAAGCAAGGAGGCAGGACGGTCGACGGATATACGGTCGAGTTTTCTCGACTCAGTCGGTTTGCTCCCACTTTGGTGGCAACCGAGTATGATAGAGCCCAGCGGTTCCAGCAGGGACTTCACCTGGAGATTTTATTGGCAGTCGAGCAGTTTGAGCATCAGACTTTTGATGCAGTCTTGTGAGCAGCCTGGAGGCATGAGTATACCTCCCAGAGGATTGTGGATAGGACCGGGGGTCGGAAGAGATCTCACGGCCAGATGAATCAGTCTTCAGCACCAGCCCCGGCAGCCAGGGCTTTGACTATTAGAGCTCCGAGGCGAGCGGCCTCAGTAACGTCGGTTCAGCATTCAACCCCGACATACCCTCAGCAGCAGCAGAAGCAGAAGCAGTCTTCCGCAGTGGGATGTTCTCATTGTGGGAAGCCAGGCCATGTGGTTGCAGAGTGCCGTAGGGCGCAGGAATTACGTCTGGTTTGTGGAGCAGCAGACCACAGGATTGGATCCTGTCCGAATAGGGGTGGTTCATCATCGTCCAACCTTTCTAGCTCTTCGGTGAGAGGACCAGCACCGATCCAGCAGCAGCAGCAGCAGTATCCATTGCCGAGGCCCTTGCCGCCTCAGACCCAAGTGTTTCAGCAGCAGAACCCCCAGCAGTATGCACAAGTCCAAGCCCAGAGTCAGAGCAGGCAGCGAGGATATCAGCAGAGGGGACCAGCACCCCGAGGGCACGGTCAGGCCATGGTGATGACCGTGGAGGAAGGATTGGCACCAGGTGAGGTAGTGGCAGGTACTATTCTCGTCAACTCCTTTCCAGCTTCAGCTTTATTTGATTCTGGTGCATCGTATTCTTTTATGTCTGCACGATTCGCGACACGGGTAGGATTGGAGCCCGACTCATTATCAGTAAGGCTTAATATACTTACTAGTAACGGACTTGTGGGAGTAGATAGAGTGTTTTCCTCTTGTCGGATCGTAGTTAGCGGTAGAGAATTTTCTGCTAGATTGATAGAATTCCCGATGGCCGATTATGATGTGGTCTTAGGGATGGATTGGTTGAGAAACCAGTATGCTAGAATAGACTGCCATATTGGTAGGGTTGTTTTTAGCATTCCAGGCGAGCCGGAGTTTTCCTTTTCCAGAGGAGCAGTTGAGCCTTCTCCTCCGATATTGCGGATGGCAGTAGCAGCAGTTCAGTTGCCCAAGATAGTCGAGGAGTTTCCAGATGTTTTCCCAGAAGAACTTCCAGGTATACCTCCGGAGCGGGAGATCGAGTTCACTATAGACTTGATTCCCGGGACAGCCCCAGTGTCAGAGAGAGTCTACAGGATGGCGCCGTCAGAGTTGGAGATATTGTACAAAATGATTGAAGAACTCAGAACCAAGGGATTCATTCGTGCTAGTGGATCGCCTTGGGGAGCCCCGATGCTTCTTGTGAAAAAGAAGGATGGTACGTCCAGGTTATGTGTTGATTATCGTACCTTGAACTCGGTGACAATCAAGAACAGATACCCTCTTCCGAGGATAGATGACTTGTTTGATCAACTCAAGGGGGCTTCAGTCTTCTCGAAGATTGACTTGCGCTCAGGATATCACCAGATCAGAGTCAGAGAGCAGGACATCCCGAAGACGGCTTTTAGATCGAGATATGGGCATTGGGAATTCCTTGTTATGCCTTTTGGAGCAACCAATGCGCCGGCAGTATTCATGGACCTCATGAATCGCATCTTCATGCCTTACTTGGATCAGTTTGTGATTGTGTTCTTGGATGACATTCTGGTCTACAGCAAGAGTGAGGCGGAGCATGAGCAGCATCTCCGTATAGTTCTTCAGATCCTCAGAGAGCACCAGTTATATGCCAAGTTCAGTAAATGCGAGTTCTGGCTCGATCGCATTTCGTACTTGGGTCATATCATCACTCGAGGAGGAGTAGAAGTGGATCCCCAGAAGATTGTGGCTATTGAGTCATGGCCAGTGCCCAGCACAGTTGCAGAGGTTCGTAGTTTTCTAGGATTGGCCGGCTACTACCGGCAGTTTGTTTCAGATTTTGCTCGAATTTCAGCACCATTGACCCAGTTGACCCGCAAGGATGCACAGTTTGCTTGGACAGCAGAGTGTCAGAGTTCTTTCGAGCAGTTGAAGCGAGGATTGATAACAGCTCCTATTCTCACGCTTCCCGATGGAACCGGAGGATTTTCAGTGTATTGTGATGCTTCAGGCAGAGGTTTAGGATGTGTTCTGATGCAGCATGGAAAGGTAATAGCTTATGCGTCACGACAACTTCGTGATCATGAGAGGAATTACCCAACCCATGACTTGGAGCTGGCAGCAGTGGTGTTTGCACTTAAGTTGTGGAGGTACTACTTGTACGGAGATAGGGTGGAGATTTTCACCGACCACAAGAGCCTGAAGTATATTTTCACCCAGAAGGATCTTAACATGCGTCAGAGGAGGTGGCTGGAGCTTCTTGTGGATTATGATGTCAGCTTGCAGTATCATCCTGGGAAGGCCAATGTCGTAGCAGATGCATTGAGCAGGAGAGCCGGAGCTTATTTCCTAACAGCGCAACCAGAGCTGTTAGCAGATCTTCAGAAGATGGGTATTGAAGTTGTTCTCCCTTCCAGTGTGGCGTTGATGGACAGCATGCAAGTTCAGTCCACTATAGTCGAGAGGATCCGGATGGCGCAGTCAACAGATTCCAAGCTTCAGTGACTCAGAGCAGAGTGTGAGGCGGGACGAAGACCAGAGCTATGTATTCATGAGGATGGTACACTTAAGCATGGTAAGCGTCTTTGTATACCCAGTGGAGATATCAGATAGGAGATCATGTCAGAGGCGCACAGTTCTCAGTATTCCATCCATCCTGGCAGTACAAAGATGTACCGTGATATCCGTCAGCACTTCTGGTGGAATGGCATGAAGCGGGAGATAGCTCGATTTGTCTCTCGGTGTTTGGTTTGCCAACAGGTTAAGGCCGAACATCAGAGACCGGCTGGACTTCTTCAGCCCTTACCGATTCCAGAATGGAAGTGGGAGCATGTGACCATGGATTGCGTGACTGGATTACCCAGATCTCCAGCTAGTAGAGATGCTATTTGGGTCATTGTGGATAGGCTTACCAAGGTAGCTCACTTTCTTCCGTTCAGAGTTGGTCAGTCGACGGCTCAGTTAGCAGAGATGTACCTCAGGCAGATTGTCAGATTGCACGGTGTCCCAGTCAGTATCACCTCGGACCGAGATTCAAGATTTACTTCGCACTTTTGGTGTAGCTTGCAAGAGAGCTTGGGAACCCATCTCCAGTTCAGTTCAGCATACCACCCGCAGACAGATGGCCAGTCGGAGCGCACGATCCAGACTCTTGAAGACATGTTGCGGTCTTGCACACTTGACTTCGGTGGTTCATGGGAAGATCATTTGCACCTAGTGGAATTCTCATACAACAATAGTTTCCAGGCCAGTATCCAGATGGCACCGTTCGAGGCACTGTATGGCAGGAAGTGCAGATCCCCGCTAGCCTGGGATGATGTTGGAGAGAGGCAGATGCTTGGTCCAGAAATGATTGCTCAGACCGTTGAAGTAGTCAGGCGAGTCAGAGATCACCTTCGAGTTGCCCAAGATCGCCAGCGTCATTGGACGGATTCTCATCGGCGTCCTCTCGAGTTTTCGATCGGCGATCATGTATTCCTGAGGATTTCGCCTAACCGTGGCGTCATTCGTTTCGGCGTACGGGACAAGCTTAGTCCTAGGTATATAGGACCGTTTGACATTCTGGAGCGAGTAGGAGATGTATCCTATCGTCTCGCTCTTCCACCGTCGCTAAGCGAGGTGCATGACGTGTTCCATGTATCCTAATTACGACGGTATATCCCGGACCCGAGCCACATCCTGGATCATTCGGAATTGGTTGTTGGTACCAACCTTTCGTATGAGGAGAGGCCCGTGTCTATATTGGACCGGAGAGAGAAGATCCTCAAGAACAAGACTATCAAGTTAGTCCGAGTTGCTTGGGGTCATCACTCTTTGGGGGAGTCAACGTAGGAGCGCGAGGATGACATCCGATCGCGATATCTCGACTTGTTTGACTCGTGAGGTATAATGTCTTTCTTATGCCTCATGCCATCAATTCCTTGCTTGCATGATTGATTGATTGCCTAGTATAATTACATGTGATAGTATAGCTTGTTCTTGTCCCTCTAGCCTCTTAATTAAATTCTGAGGACGGAATTCTTTTAAGGTGGGTAGAGTTGTAATGCCTGTGGTTCGTATTACGTATTTTGGAAATACGTGTACGTATTTTCTTGTATTGTTCCTTGTTTAGTTTTCTTGGCTTGGTTTAACTCTCGGTTTGGGTTGGTTTAGTTTGGCCGGCTGGTTGCTTGGTCCATCATGGACCAAGGTGAACCCCCTACCTACCACCAACCCATGATATTTATTTCCCCACCAACCTTCTCTCTCCTCCATAACTCTCATTTATTTCTTCTTCTTCTTCCTTCCTCCCCACAACTCCCCAACCCTTAGGCAAGTGTAACTTGCTTCCACAAGAGAACTCCTTTTTGATGGTTTCATTAGCTTCTTCTCATGATTCTAAACCACATTAGAACTTGTCATTTTTCATTTTGAGGCTTTAATTCTTGTAGATCTAGAGTTTTGCTATTTTCAGATTTTGGTGTTTTGATCTATTAAACTTCCTTGTTTTCAAGTTTGGATGGTTCCATGTTGTAGATAATTTTATTCTACCCAATTTTGACCTTGGAAAGTTGGATTCGGACTTGTTTTGACCAAGTTATGAGCATTTGGAGTTTTGGGTTCCATCCTTGGAGTTCTTGCCGTTCTTGCTGTTCTTGTCCTCTGGAGAAGACAGTGAACAGTGAGCTAGCTTTTTAGCTTATGCCGCTGAGCTGTACGCTGCTCTTTAGCGAGCGTACGCTAGCCTTCATACGCTGCTCTTTAGCGAGCGTATGCTAGCCTTCGTACGCTGCTCTTTAGCGAGCGTACGCGAGCCTTCGTACGTTGCTCTTTAGCGAGCGTACGCTAGCCTTCGTACGCTGCTCTTTAGTGAGCGTACGCTGACTTGAGCGTACGCTAGCTTGAGCGTACGCTAGCTTGAGCGTACGCTGACCTGTAGTTCGAGCGTGCCCTTATGTACGCTGACCCTTGCGTACGCTTCCCATTGGAAGTGTAGGGACCCTTTGGTACGCTAGCTTAAGCGAGCAAGGCGTACGCTGGCTTTGAGCGTACGCTGGCTTGAGCGTACACTAGCCTATCTTGTCACCCTGGTTCAATCCGAGAGCTTTGTGACCCCCATACGCTGCCTTTTACGCTGCCCTTTGGAAGTGTATGCTTACCTGAGCGTATGCTTACCTGAGCGTATGGCCTTTGGCAGGCTTGATCTTATATTAGCATGTCAGTTTGGTTTTATTTTCCTTATCCTGGATTTTATAGCCCTGTATATTGATATTTTATTAGATATTTAACGTCCATTTTATATCCTTACGCCTTTTGACCTGAACTTGATAATTCCCAAAATTACTTGATATGTTTAGAAATGATATCTGAGCATGACACGATAGTGACCCGTAGTGGTGCACTCCTGACATAATGACATGACATGACTTGATAGTGGCCCGTCGTGGCACACTCCTGACAAGTACACTTGACCTGATAAACCTGACATGTTATATCTTGATAAGCTGTTGCGACGGCTACCTGACATGACATGATTTGACAAGAATGAACATCCTGGACACCGTGGGTGATTGTGCTTGTATAAATAAACCAGTCCTGTCTTGCATCATGTCTAGGATGGGACTCCTGAGTACCACGGTCAGGAGTACCTACTAAAATGGACTAAGGTTAACAACTAGATTAATACATTAGTCATGAAGAGATCTCCCAGCTACAGGCAATCCCGTTACCTGGGCGCGCTTGGGATCTGTAGCCTGCCGTCGAGTAGGGCACATTTCCAGCACACTGTCATGTGTTGCATCCTTCAAGCTACTTAAGGGCACATGCGTTTCCTGGACGGTGTACCTACCTGAATTCAACCCCTAATTTCGACCTGGGTGACCTGGATGGACTGCAGGGCTTGTGGCTGTGGAATAATCTCACTGCATCTTGTTAGTAATTAGGATTGTGATAACCCAAGTTAGTTAAAGTATCAAGCCGTAGTTCTTGCTTGGCCGTGAAATGATTGGATGGAGCCTAACAAGTCTAGTCTTGTCCTGATCTTGTTCCAGACTGTTACATGACCAGCATGCTTGTATTTATTTTCTCGATAAATGGTGAGAAACCAAGCTCCGTTCAGACGAAGGGTTACAACCCCGGTCCTTGTTTGGTTTACGGGTTGTAACCTAGCTATCTGAATAGTTCCATGGTTATCTCGTCGTATATCATCCTGACATGCTTTTCTTATTTCCAGTTTTACCAGTTATTTATATTTCCTGTCTTTTATTATATTATTTATATTCCTGTGCTGATTGCTGGTTTTAGTTCTTAAGTGAAGCTCCTTTGTGGCACTTGCTCTTTCTGGGGTCTGACCCAGCTGGTTTTGTGTGGCCAGATTTCGGAGCAGCTCCAGAGGATCTACCGACCTTCCAGCCAGATGGTGGCCACTAGACGGAACCCTGGCAACGAGTGGGTTATTTTTGGCACTCCCGCTCTATTATAAAAATATTCTTTTGAGGCGTTTAGCCGACGAGCACTTGTTTAGCTCGATTGCACTTACTTACTGTCTGCCTACGGGCTGTAACATGATTAACAGATCCTAGGGTTGATCATGTATGACTAAACTCTTGCTAGTCCTAACATTTTGTAACGACTAGCTTCATGATCAGCTGAATATGTAATATTTGGGATGCCTTATTATTGTATATTTAATGATCATACATCTTGTAGCATCTATTTACTTGCTTGTGATTGAGACAATAGGCTTATTCTTGACCTTAAGAGACTGCTGGCTTGTAGATAAACCCTCATGTATCCTAGACAGCCGTGACCGTATAGCGAGATGGAATCCATTTCAATATACGTAGCTGGCTATGTCTGTCCCCGCTCTCCAGTATTCTGGTTCTGGGGCGTGACATTAACCCTTAATGTTGAATTCCAAATGTTAGTTCAAATTGCTGTGCCATTTTTATGAAATATTTAGAGCTGTGTACATTGTTGTAAGTAGGAAAATAAATTTAGGTTTCATATTCTCACATGTTAGTTTGTGATAAACATTGAGTTGGTTTTAATGTTCAAATTTCTCCAAAATCTTGAAAACTAGTTACATGTTAACATTTTTACATGGATTTCCATGTTTAGTTAAATTCAGATTTAAAATGTAATATCGAACTGTATACGTAGATAAATATATTGGTAATATGTTAGGGTTTCATTTATATCATGTTAGGATGTATTGGGAGCATTGAGATTAGTCGTGATGTTTCAAAACCCCTAAATTTTAAATTTTGCATTATGTTAATATTGCACTGGTTAAATGTTAGCTTATTTCCAGATATTTTTTTTTATGTAAATGCTGAACTAAAACTAGGTTTAACTTTTAATACTATGCCATAACCCTGTACAAGGACACACACATACCCTAACTTAGTATATACTGTCGTGTAACCAAACCCTTCCCCTCTATGTTATTATTGTATATCTAGATAGATGTATA
This sequence comes from Iris pallida, assembly GCA_029216955.1. Taxonomy (NCBI): domain Eukaryota; kingdom Viridiplantae; phylum Streptophyta; class Magnoliopsida; order Asparagales; family Iridaceae; genus Iris; species Iris pallida. The sequence goes on from JANAVB010032420.1 coordinate 6,715,886, forward strand.
TAGAGCTTAGGCATACATGTTATAATATATATAAATACATAGCTAAGTCTCTACCTTTTTATATATATATATGGTTAGCTATGCATGTTATGAGTAAATAAGTTGCGTATTGTAGATTGTTTAACCAATATGCCATGATTAGTATAACTTGATAGCCATTGTTTTAAAACCCAATTTCTCATATACACTTTCATGTATGTTCACGTACACACACGCCTACTATCTAACCATATGAACATGTCTCCATACACATAATGTTAGCTTTTTTTTCCTCTCTAATGCTCTCTATTTATATATTGTGATTGGATTTCAATGTAATCGACTTTCGTTAATTAAACTTGTGATTTTAATTTTCTTGGGATGGTATCTCTTTTAGATGATTGGTAGTTACCTTTCTTTAATCATTTTTGATGAGTACCAGTTTTCATATAGGATGGTAGACCGTCTTACAGTTTTGATGATTTGTTATTTCTGTAACTTTTCTATTTTAGCAACCTGGATTGCTTGTGTGTTTCGATACCCTATGACCCTTTCGGTTAGCATGACTAGTATACCTAGATGAGACTTCACTGTCACCGTATGCCATGACCCTGTATGCCGTTCTTTTTTTGATGGTATGTTTTATTTAAGTTCTGGGACTTTTATTGTGAGGGTTTGACCTAGAGGGAGTATGGACATTTTAATTTCGAGGACGAAATTTTTATAAGGTGGGTAGGATGTGAGCACCCTAAATTTCGGGTTAATTTTTTATTTTTTTATTTTTTTTGATTGATTGGTTTTGATTAATATTTTATTTTTATCTGTAAGTATACTTTTTCATGCCATTGATATTTGGAGTATCAGGGATGTTCAACTCTGGAAATCTTCTTCATGAGTTTTGGAGTGGACAGGATTACCTTCATGACGGTATATAGTGTCCCATCCAAACTTGTTCCCTTGTACTCTTTTTGCTTCACTGAACTTCGGGTCGATTTAGACCATTTGAGTATTAATTATTTTCCCACCCTTTTCCTTGATCATTTTCAGCGCGTTACCGTGACTTTTTAATTGGGAGTGCAAGACCAGTTATTTTCTTGAAACCAACTCCTCATTGATGATCTACTCGAGACGCTCGTCACCCATGACCTTCGTGTCCCACTCAGACACGTCATTTTGTTCTCCATTTGATTCGCACAACTTTTCCGACACGTGACCCGATTTTATTTCACTCCATGGCGTCACATTCATCTTCCAACTTGATTTGTGGGTCCCCTGTCGACCAAAACCTGTCAGTCCCAACTATGGACATGGCCCACATTGAGCCTACTACCCGTCCGCCACTTGTGTCCTATTTATTGGAATTCCCATGTGCAACTTATTCACTCATGATCATCAACGCCTAATTTTAATTCGATTTTTGCACAATGTCCGGTTTTGACCCAATCTGGCTCCACCGAGTCCAGTCCAGCTTTGTGTTGCCCTCCATCATGATACCCTCATATTTCTTGCCCAAAAATATTAAGTACTCATTTTGCCTATTTTTTTTATATTTAATAGAATTTTTCCTATTGATTTTTAATCCCCATTAGAAATGGCAATTTCCCTCTAATTTATTCCTAGCCATTGATTTCCTTAATCAATCCCAACCATTGATTTCCCTCCAACACAAACTCACACACACCATGTACTAGCCGGCCCTAACTTTGAGAGGACCACCTTTTTCTCTCTCTCCCTCCCACATGTATTAGTATTCACTCTCTTTCTCTCTCTTCTCTCTCATTTATTAATCTTCCACTTTTCACAACACAACACCTACAGCAACTTCCCCCTAACAACCCGACTCCACACAACACAGCAACACCAACACCCATCTCCCCGACCTCCTCCCTTGGCCGTCGGCCTCCCCCACAGGGCATCCTCCTCTCCAACCTTCCATTTACTCCTCCTTCCATTACACCACAACCACCATCAACTCCACCACAACCGCCGCCACCACCTTCGTTCCGCCATAGCGCCACCACATACCTCGCCATGGGCCGCCGTCGACCCTCGTCGAGGCTGCCAGCCGCCCGCTTGGCCGCGCGAGCCCGGCAGCAAGCACAACCGCACATGGAGGCGCGCACGCGCGCACGGGCTGCCGTCGTGCGCCGCCGTGCCACTGCGTGGGCCACCGTGGCTCCCCGTGGGTGCGCCCCATCGTGGCCTGTGCTCCCATGACGGGCACCGTCCTCCGGGACGCGCCGTCGAGGCGATTTCTGCGTTTTGAACGACGTCCCGTCGTGACGCGCGCGGAATCGAGTTCATTTTGGCGCTCCGTCGCAGCAACTTCGCACGGATTTTTCCGGAGATCCGACCGTTGGATCGGCGATTTCTTTGCTCCGTCACAATCTCGGTATATCCACCTTCATCCCTGTCAAGTTTCGTCCGTTAATTTTATCGTTTGATACATCAAAACCGGCCACCAAGTTGACCGTTTAAATTGTATTAAATTTGGACAGTTTCGCGGGGCCAACTTTGTCAGCTTGTATCTCCTCCACCGCAGCTTTGTTTGGCATGCTACCAGTTCCTGTGCGAAGCTGGTATAACCCTCTTGCTACCCCTTCAGTTTCGTTTCATTGTGAGCTTGTTTGATTGGTTGAATTCGACGCCAAAGTTGGCCGTCCGAATTCATAATTTCCAACTTGTAAAATTCCATTTTTGAACACGGGACTCCAGATTTCATTTCTGACACCACCATTAGACTTGTGGCGTCGTTCTGGCATGTTTTCATATAAAATTTGTTAGTTTTGGAGAACGTGGGCCCAGGCACGTTTTTCGGTGCAAAGCGGGTCCCACTTTCTGGGTCAATGGGACTTTTTGACGTCGGCTCATCGGAATCCAATTCTGGATATACTGTTGAGTTTGTATCGTCATTCTGGACTCGTTGACATATAATTTGCTAGGTTTTGGTGGACATTAGGTCTGGTACGCATTTCGGTGCAAGTCGGATACCAATATCCGGGTCAACGGGTCATTTTGAGATCGGCTCATCGGAATCCAATTCCGGAGATACCGTTGAGTTCGTATCATCATTCTGGACTCGTTGACAGGTAGTTTGCTAAGTTTTGAGAACTTTGGCTCTGACACGCATTTCCGTGCAAACTGGAATTCCAAGTTCTGGTCAACGGACCAAATTGAGATCGGGTCAACGGAATCCAATTCTGGAGATACCTTTGGGTTCGTATCGACATTCTGGTTTCGTGAACATATAATTTGTTATATTTTATTGACTTATTTGTAGTGCCCCGCTCCTTGCGGTCCACTATGTAATACCTACGGCTTGTTGACTCAGTCATGAACTGAGTATTTGGTGAAACCTTTGCCGGTATCGATTGATCACGGATGAAATGCAATGAACCTTTCCAATTGATGGATTGGCTTCTATTGAAATGAATCCAAGAGTTTTGCTGAATGTTTTCTCTTTGCTGCTTGGTTTTGATGAATGCGTTTTCGTGTTGGTTTTCGATGATTGGTTTTCATTGTTCGCTTTCATCGCATTTCGCATTCATTCCGAATCTTGAGAGAAAGAGACGAAGTATGCTAATCAACTGTTGGTGCCATTGTAGGCCGCGTGAATTGTTCGTGAACGGCGCGTGAAGTCCCTCCTTCTCTCTACTAAGATTCATCTCGGTGAGTTGCTTCAACCGAACAGACATTGATCTGTACGCCTAAGAAAATGATCTCTAGTCTACTCTGTTGCCTTGTCCCAATGATCAATGATACCACATCCACAAAAGATAAGAGAAGATAATTGAATTGAATCAAATTCAAGAATATGTGTTGCTACTCTATCTGCTCGATAAGAATGATCATCTGCTTGTCATCAGTATGCTTGAAATGTAGACATGTACAGACGAACTTGTACATGTTGAGATAAACCTGAGGCACGAATTAAACGTGTCGTATACCTGTGCATAAGTCCAAGTGTGTCTCATCTGATAGAACGGCTAGAGCATGCATTTGGTCTCGGACAACTTGTATACAAGGAATTATTTGTCTCTCGGGTGGTATCTGGGGGCACCTGGAACCGCTCGGCCTAGGAGAGATTATGAGCACACTGGGTGCAAGGACCCATGTTAAAAGTGTAGCCGAATATCTGTGTCCTTAGCGACGAGCTGAACCAAAGAGTCACAGCGGCTAATCATGGGGAAAACCCATGGACCAACATGTAGAATAGTCCACCTGCATGACCCGAATGACAACTTCAATATCTGCAAGAATGAATCATGAATTTCTCATTATGCAAATTGTGCTAACGTGGTTTTGTGCAGGGATGACTGCCGGCGAGGGTAAGTTGCTATGATATATTCTATCTGTCATGTTCTTATGAATTGTTAAAAAGAACCTAGACAAGTAGAAAGATCACTAGTAAATGTTAGCTCAACATATTGATTTAGTGCAGAGATTTGCGAGTTCGGCCAAAAGCCGCTCGCCAGTACATGATGTGTACTGACCCACGTTGTGGGCAACCTTTTCAGAAAGCAAAAGGAGACAGGGGGATTTCAAGTGAGGCACCGAAGCTCGTCTAGCCCAGTAGAGCTCGTGGATTCGCCTCGAAGTTTACTTTCAGTCAATTGCAAGTTTCCAGTTTTCATTTCCTTTGAAGGTGTCTTTCAATTCCAGCTTGTAATAAAGGATATCATGTATGGGCATTGTGGCTAATTTCAAAAGAGTATTTCAAAGAGAATCTTGTAGCCAAATTATAAGGCAAATCTGAGTTGCAAAGCTTTGTACTTGTATTCCTTTCAAGCTATGAATAAAATGAGTATTTCTATTTCAAATCTCTGTGTCCAACATTTGGTTTTCTGTAATGGGTGCGTGCGTGTGTTATGCTTGACTAATGGGTGCGTGCGTGTGTTTTTGCTTGACTAGTTGTTTTTGTGCAGGTACATGGCCTTGTGCAAGCGCAACTTAGGCTTGCACGGCATCACGCCTTAGCGAGGACGATCGATCCCGCAGGGATCCAAGCAAGACGGACGACCCTAGCGGGATCGGGGCGTGACAAAGTGGTATCAGAGCACGGTTTTACGTCCTTGGCCTCTTGCAAATATCGTTTTCAAAAAGTATATAAAGTACTTTGACGGCTTTCAAAAGTGTCCCGATTTTGAGTTATGAAAACCAATGCCCCATACAATAAGTCCATAATATTTTATGAGACTGACAGAAGTTATACTGTTTTGTAGAGAAATGGCTCCTCCTCGTGCCTCTGGCTCGACCGATCCGATAGAACGGATCATGAGAATGTTGGAGCTGCAAAGGCAGGATAGTGAGGAAAACAACCAAATACACCAGGCCCGAGCGGCTGCCCAACAAAAGCAGTTGGATGCCTTGACCCAGCTTGTCACGGCGCTTGCGACAAATCAAAATGCCACTGCAGCGACGGAACAGACGGGAACGCCCGAGATCGAGCCCGTAGAAGGTGATGAGCCCCAGCCGGCGCAAAGGCACACTGTCTTTAGGCCAAAGGACTTCTTGGACGCGAAACCTCCAGAATTTCAAGGCAGGACGTCACCCGACAAGGTGATGGACTGGATTGATAAAATAGAGACTCTGTTCGCGTTCATAGGAGTTCCAAGTAGCAAAAAGGTAGTCTGTGCCGTTATGCTCCTACGGCTGCGGGCGAAGGACTGGTAGAAGGCGAAGAAGCCGGCGCTGCTCGCAACGGCTAGGAATGGAAAGATCTCGTGGGCCTTGTTCAAGAAGGCGTTTCTCGATCAATATCTGCCTCGAGCCATGAGCAAGAAGATGGAGGATGACTTCATCACACTGAAACAGGGGGATATGTCCGTGGAGGACTATGAATCTGAATTTGCTAAGTTGGCAAATTTTGCCGCTGCTTGGCTCCCCACGGAACAGACTCGCATAAATCGATTCGTGGAAGGTCTGAATTACGACATCCAGTTAAGTGTGCTGAATCGAGAATGCGAGTCCTATTCTCAAGCCTTTGAAGCGGCGCTTCAGGTGGAACAGTTCGAGCAGAGGAAAGCGTCCAACAAAGTGCCGAACAGTCGGAATCAGCCCGCCAAGAGAAATCATGACGGGGAGAAAAAGACCGATGGGGAACCACGAAATGAGACAATCTGTTCCTACTGCGGTCGACGAGGACATTCAAGTGAAGAATGTCGCTTTGCGAAAGGTTTGGTATGCAGTCACTGTGGAAAGCATGGACACACCAAGGAAGACTGTCGTGCCGCAAACCACGCTTGTTTTCGTTGTGGCCAACAGGGTCACGCCATCCGAAATTGCCCGAAGAGAAGTCGGAATAGAGATGACAATGAAGAGCGTGGGCAGCTGCCAGGCCCACCGCCGCTTCGAGACAATCTGCCGAACCAGCCGCAGCGGATTAATGGACGCGTCTTCAATCTCTCCACGTTGCTTGACCCAGAATGCAACAATAGTGGAGGTGCGTTTTGTTTCTTAAGTTTTGAGGACAAAACTTTTTCTTGGTGGGTTATTATGTAGTGCCCCGCTCCTTGCGGTCCACTATGTAATACCTACGGCTTGTTGACTCAGTCATGAACTGAGTATTTGGTGAAACCTTTGCCGGTATCGATTGATCACGGATGAAATGCAATGAACCTTTCCAATTGATGGATTGGCTTCTATTGAAATGAATCCAAGAGTTTTGCTGAATGTTTTCTCTTTGCTGCTTGGTTTTGATGAATGCGTTTTCGTGTTGGTTTTCGATGATTGGTTTTCATTGTTCGCTTTCATCGCATTTCGCATTCATTCCGAATCTTGAGAGAAAGAGACGAAGTATGCTAATCAACTGTTGGTGCCATTGTAGGCCGCGTGAATTGTTCGTGAACGGCGCGTGAAGTCCCTCCTTCTCTCTACTAAGATTCATCTCGGTGAGTTGCTTCAACCGAACAGACATTGATCTGTACGCCTAAGAAAATGATCTCTAGTCTACTCTGTTGCCTTGTCCCAATGATCAATGATACCACATCCACAAAAGATAAGAGAAGATAATTGAATTGAATCAAATTCAAGAATATGTGTTGCTACTCTATCTGCTCGATAAGAATGATCATCTGCTTGTCATCAGTATGCTTGAAATGTAGACATGTACAGACGAACTTGTACATGTTGAGATAAACCTGAGGCACGAATTAAACGTGTCGTATACCTGTGCATAAGTCCAAGTGTGTCTCATCTGATAGAACGGCTAGAGCATGCATTTGGTCTCGGACAACTTGTATACAAGGAATTATTTGCCTCTCGGGTGGTATCTGGGGGCACCTGGAACCGCTCGGCCTAGGAGAGATTATGAGCACACTGGGTGCAAGGACCCATGTTAAAAGTGTAGCCGAATATCTGTGTCCTTAGCGACGAGCTGAACCAAAGAGTCACAGCGGCTAATCATGGGGAAAACCCATGGACCAACATGTAGAATAGTCCACCTGCATGACCCGAATGACAACTTCAATATCTGCAAGAATGAATCATGAATTTCTCATTATGCAAATTGTGCTAACGTGGTTTTGTGCAGGGATGACTGCCGGCGAGGGTAAGTTGCTATGATATATTCTATCTGTCATGTTCTTATGAATTGTTAAAAAGAACCTAGACAAGTAGAAAGATCACTAGTAAATGTTAGCTCAACATATTGATTTAGTGCAGAGATTTGCGAGTTCGGCCAAAAGCCGCTCGCCAGTACATGATGTGTACTGACCCACGTTGTGGGCAACCTTTTCAGAAAGCAAAAGGAGACAGGGGGATTTCAAGTGAGGCACCGAAGCTCGTCTAGCCCAGTAGAGCTCGTGGATTCGCCTCGAAGTTTACTTTCAGTCAATTGCAAGTTTCCAGTTTTCATTTCCTTTGAAGGTGTCTTTCAATTCCAGCTTGTAATAAAGGATATCATGTATGGGCATTGTGGCTAATTTCAAAAGAGTATTTCAAAGAGAATCTTGTAGCCAAATTATAAGGCAAATCTGAGTTGCAAAGCTTTGTACTTGTATTCCTTTCAAGCTATGAATAAAATGAGTATTTCCATTTCAAATCTCTGTGTCCAACATTTGGTTTTCTGCAATGGGTGCGTGCGTGTGTTATGCTTGACTAATGGGTGCGTGCGTGTGTTTTTGCTTGACTAGTTGTTTTTGTGCAGGTACATGGCCTTGTGCAAGCGCAACTTAGGCTTGCACGGCATCACGCCTTAGCGAGGACGATCGATCCCGCAGGGATCCAAGCAAGACGGACCAAATTGACAGGTAGTTTGCTAAGTTTTGAGAACTTTGGCTCTGACACGCATTTCCGTGCAAACTGGAATTCCAAGTTCTGGTCAACGGACCAAATTGAGATCGGGTCAACGGAATCCAATTCTGGAGATACCTTTGGGTTCGTATCGACATTCTGGTTTCGTGAACATATAATTTGTTATATTTTATTGACTTATTTTCTTGCACATTTTTCGGTGCAAAATTACCTTTTTGCCCTTGTGTCCAAATTGGACCGTTGGGCAGGCTATCCTAGCTAATTTGACCATTTTGGACACGTTGGCGATGTTCATTTCATCGTCCGACAATGTTTGCTGATAATTTCTCCGAGTTTAACCTTTTTATAATTAATTAATAATTAATTCATATAATGTTCGTATTTCGGGATTAGTACAACGAAACTGAGATCAGCCAATTTCAGTTATCTCACATCGCTGAAATTGACAAGTTGGACACGTGTATCAACCTTACCGATAATCTTCTTATCTCGATTTGCATGCCGTAAGTTTCGACGTACAAATAACGAAGTACGCTTTATATTAGACTAGAATTGACCATGTTTGACCAGAGTTGACCAGTTGACCCAAAGTCAACTGTAAGTCAACACTTGACCTAGTTTGACTAGATTATTGACCGGAGTCGACCTAGAGTTGTTTTGACTTAGAAGAACCTAGAATAATGTAGATTGATTATAGAGATTCATTTATTTTCAACTTGAACACCTTGTAACCTGTGTTGCTTTAAATAGGACTCTGTGGCTTCAGTGGGACCCTCCCTATACTTATCAGCTGTTCAGGTTATCGAGGCGAGTACATTCTCTGATCATTTCATATCCTGCTTAGAATTATATTTCTGCTTTAGATTACTATACTTGATGCTGTCACGACATTATCACGGATTAGTACTATATGGATCTCTTCATGCGATGTTATCCCCCTCGGGAGCATCGGGTACATTGTGTCATGTGTATTTTATTTTCATCATGTACTCCTGTGCTTTCACCATACATGTACACTCTTGTGAATCTTGTACTCTCATGTTCACACAGCCTTCATGTATACTATCATGTGTACCCTATATGGGCCCCCATGTGATATCATGTACAATAACATAACTTGTTTAGATCCTTGTGTATTGATTGGAGAAAACGGGGGAGTGCTAGTAGTCGTGTGAACAATTCTATTGTAGTGTAGATCATGTGCAAACTCTTTAGTGTAGATCATGTGTAAATATGTCCTGTTCACATGTGCTATCTCGTACTCTGACTCACTAGCCACTGTTAGTTCTCTATTTATAGTAGATATTTCTATTACAGTCTCTCTCCCTATTTACATACTGTATTTCCTCAGATCCTGTATTTTACTCTACTGCGTGTTTATATTTTCTAACCTGCTATGTTCTGTTGAGATGTACTGTACTCGCTCCAGTCCTGACTGGACCTATTGATAAATTTTACAGATAGCTTGGGGATTGCCTGCTCGCCTAGAGGAGACACAGTAGAGGTTGTTTAGGTATTTATTTCATTTTGTCTGGAGCTGTATTTACTTTGTGGATTACTGTATTTGAGTTTTGAGATGTATTTATGGGTTTATGTATCTTAGACACTTAGACTTCTATCTCCTGTATTTATTTTGGATTTCATGTTTTATCTTTCTTTATCATGCTCTACCTTAGATGTGATTGAAATTGTATCTGCTATGTCACCCCCATTCGGGGAGTATAAACTGTTTAGTTTTATACTGTTAGATGCATTGAGACCTAGGACAGTGTTCTACCGCCGACACTGCGGCGTAGGCTGGGCGTTGTTACGTTCTCGTGTCCTAACTCTAGGGCGCGGGTCGTGACACTCGTACATAGCATTGCATACATTAAGCTTCCTACTGCTGAAGCATAAGGAACTGCCTTCATGTTCTCTATCTCTTTAGGTGTCCTCGGACACTGCTCCTTTGATAGAGCAATTCCATGTCTAAAAGGTAAGAAACCTTTCTTAGAATTTTGCATACTAAAACGAGTTAGTACAGTATCGATATAGGAAGCTTGGGATAAGCCCAACATCCTTTTCCTGCGATCTCGTAGAACTTTGATCCCAAGGATGTGACCTACTTCTCCCAAGTCCTTCATATCAAACTGTTTGGATAACCATACCCTTACATCAGATAATACCTTCACATTGTTTCCAATGAGCAAGATGTCATCCATATAAAGTACTAGGAACACCACCACATTTCTGTCACACTTTTTGTATACACATGATTCATCCTAACATTGATCAAATCCATAGGATTTTATCACCTGATCAAAACAGATGTTCCAAGATCTAGAAGCTTGCTTAAGTCCATAAATGGACTTTTTGAGCTTACAAACAAGATGCTCCTGGCCCTTTTCAATGAACCCGTCTGGTTGCTTCATATAGATGTCTTCCTCAAGACTTCCATTAAGGAAAGCTGTCTTGACATCCATTTGCCAAATCTCATAATCGAGATGAGCTGCAATAGATAAAAGAATCCGAATAGACTTAAGCATGGCTACAGGAGAAAAGGTTTCCTCATAATCGATACCCTCTCTTTGAGTAAAACCTTTTGCTACAAACCGTGCTTTAAAGGTTTCAACCTTACCGTCTGATCCTCTTTTTCTCTTATAGACCCACTTGCATCCAATGGCTTTTACACCAACGGGTGGTTCTACAAGCTCCCAGACCTGATTAGAATCCATAGATTCTATTTCAGATATCATTGCTTTTTGCCAAGACTCTGCATCTTTATCTTGGAGTGCTTTATTGTAGGTACAGGGATCATAATCTTGTTCCTCAGGGACGAAGTCTGACGACTCTCCCAAGAACATATATCTATTAGGTTTTATCACAACCCTCCAACTACGACAAGGCACTATCGGTTGTGGTGTAACATTTGTGACACGTTGTGCAGTTATTTGTGGTTCATCCTCTTGTACTGTTGGTACTGAAGTACTTGGTGTCTCACGTCTCAGTTCTTCTAGAACAACTCTACTTGTGGGTTTATGGTTCATCACATAGTCTTCCTCTAAGAATCGGGCATTGGTGCTAACAATGACCTTCTGATCCTTAGGACTATAAAATAAACCTCCTTTCGTTCCTCTTGGATAGCCTACAAACAAGCGTACGTCTGTACGAGATTCCAACTTATCTGCTTTCCCATTCAGCACATGTACTGGACTACCCCAAATGCGAACATGTTTCAGACTAGGTTTACGCCCAATCCACAGCTCTGTGGGAGTAAGAGGTACTGACTTAGAAGGAACCAAGTTCAAAATATAAGCTGCAGTCTCTAAGGCATGTCCCCAAAATGAATCTGGCAAATCCGAATAACTCATCATTGATCTAACAATCTCCATAAGAGTTCTATTCCTTCTTTCGGCTACACTATTCTGTTGGGGCGTTCCAGGTACAGTCAATTGGGATACAATCCCAGCCTCTGATAAATAATTCCTAAACTCTCCAAAGAGGTACTCACCACCATGATCTGATCGTAATGACTTGATATATTTTCCATGACGTTTTTCCGTTTCAGCCTTGTACTCTTTGAATTTCTCAAAGCACTCAGACTTACGGCGCATCAAATAAATGTATCCATACCTTGAATAATCGTCAATAAATGTGACAAAATATTCAAAGCCACCTCTAGCTTGGATAGTCATGGGTCCACACAAATCAGAATGAACCAATTCCAACACATCTTTGGCCCTATACCCCTTTGCCGTAAAAGGCCTTTTGGTCATTTTACCTTCCAAGCAAGATTCACAGACTGGTAGTGCCTCCACTTCCAATGAACTCAAAGGTCCATCTTCAACCAGTCTTTGAATCCTTCTTAGGTTAATATGTCCCAATCGTAAGTGCCAAAGATATGTTTGGTTCATACAAGAAGGTTCTTTTCTCTTATTTAAGTTAGATGACATATTATTCATTTCCGTAAGTTGCATTGTGGGCGAAATAGGATTAATGACATACAAATTATCAACCAATGCACCAGAACAGATAAAATGTTTATTCTTTCTAATAACAATATTGTCATTAAAATAAACTGAATATCCATCCTTAACTAACATAGAAACAGAAACTAAATTCCTTCTAAGTGAAGGTGCATAAAGATAATCTCTCAATATCAAAGACTTATTTCTACCAAAAGATAAAGTAACATCTCCTAATGCAACGACCGATACTTTTGTAGCATCACCCATGAACAAGCATATCTCTCTATCACTGAGCCGTCTGGTTTCCTAGAACCCCTAGTGGCTCCTGTATCTACACACCAGGTGCCGGTAGATAACACCGCTAAACATGTTTCAACTACTAGTAAATGAGATATACCTTCTTTGTTCCCTTGTTTGAGAAGTGGACAATCAGTCTTCCAATGTCCTGACCCTTTGCACTTGAAACATTTGCCTTTCGGCTTTTTCACCGCGCCTTGAGGTCCCATGCCCTTCTTTGCTGAGTTTGCCTATTTCTGAATGTTATTCTTCTTACCGTCTTTTGGCTTAGAAGTAGAAGCCTTTTCAGAAACAAAAACATGACCACTCTGTCTAAAGAGAGATTCAGCATCCTGTAGCTCTTTTGTAAGTTCTGCCAAACTATACAACCTTTTGTTTATGTTGTAATTAAGGAAGAAATTGTCAAAACTTTTAGGCAGAGTCCCGAGAATGATATCGACCTGGGTTTCTCCATCGATTTCAGCTCCAAGGATCTCCATCTCATTCAGATGACCCATCATCTTGAGAACATGATCCCTTACTGGTGTGCCCTCAGCCATTTTTATATTCATCAAACATTTTATAGCAAACTGCCTAGCTGCTTTACTCTGATGTCCGAAGAGTTCCTTGAGGTTATACATCATGTCATAAGCTGTGGCCATGGCCTGATGCTGATGTTGCAGTACATTTGACATAGATGCCAGAATGTAACACCGCGCCATCTCATCTGCCTTTTTCCACTTCTTATAAGCCTCTTTGACCTCTTCATCAGAGTTAGCATCAGGCTTAGGTAGGCATTCCTTAACAAGTACATATTTGTACTCCTCAGCAGTCAGAACAATGTCCAAATTACGTTTCCAGTCAATATAATTAGGTCCAGTAAGTTTGTTTTCTTTAAGAATCACTATAAGTGGACTGAAAGAACCCATTTTTGAAATCCTGAGAATCACATAAATAAAATTATGTAGGGCAAAAAAACTTTTTGAATTAACTAAATATTGATTCCCTCAAAACAATAATAAGAAATTCACCAACACCTTGAACACCATGAATTTAGCATGCCACGATAGTGTGGACGTATACAAATTCAACTTTGTTCAAGTAAATTTTTCTTATTAATTTTACTATCATGTCAATATAACTTTATGACAAATAAAATTAATATGCTGGTCTTGCTCTGGTCATACAAATAATAGCAGTGACTCCGATGGGGAGGATACCATTATTTGTATCTAAGTGTATACCATTACTTAATACTAAGTCCATTACCTTGTAATGAGTTCCTTCAGATGGAGAAGTGAACACATACTAGGTAACTTTCTACAATTATCCCTAAGGAAGTTTGTACTGGTGATCCATAATTATACTCATCCGATATGGAAGAAAGTACTAAAGCCAACACGCAAGTATAATTACATCACCTGCAAACCAGTAATGGAGACCATAGGATTTATACTAAATAAAAATCCTCTCCCACTTAGTTATTTAACAATGAGGGTTTTTCTACTAGTTGATATTATGTCCATGTTGTCCATTATTAATGTAGGCTTGGTTTTTCAAAAAAAAACAACCACACAATAATAAACATGCATAATTAGAAAAAGCAAAAGGACAAAAATAAGAGAAAATATCCAACTATTATGGTCATCTTTGCTGCTCCGTCCTCAACTATCCGAATCCAAAATCTGGCGCTGCACAGATCTATACGGGGTTCGACCTTCATCGAAAATCATCTGTCTGCCTCTGGATTGTTCAAAACCAGCATCTCGTCCGGCGCCAGAAACAGCCACCACCGCCATCATGATTGATCAAAAATAATTAAAATTACATCAATCCTATGCCTCCCGAAGGAGTTCACACATAATCTAGATTAAAAATTAAATTAATAAGCACGATCAACCCTCGTGATTTTAATTACATCCACAGCAACAACAACATCTACGACATGTCCGTGGTTTAAACAACACAATCAAAAAATATGTATTGGACCATAATAGTTGGATCTAAGATGCCTGCAAAACCGAGTTAGAACAGATCTACATCTACCGACTATTACATACCGCAAGTTTTATTGGACAACATGGACGTATCAATCAATACGTAGATCCAAAGTGGCTCTCATACCAATTGATGGAACTGGGGATTCCCAGGACCCTTCCTTTGGTGTGCGTATTGATCGATAGAAAGTTAAACAAATCTAATACGTGTTCTAACCCCTCATAAGCGGAAACTAGGGTTCACGAATTATACCTGCGGTGGAAAGGAGACAAGTAATTCCTGGCAATCTCGAGCGAACGACCCCAAGATCTTCTGCACCTATTCCTTCCTCGAGTTGGACGTCGTGTGGGCGACGATCTCCCAACCTTTTTTGTCCTTGGCAGTACTCTCTTTCTCTCCTTACGTGAATCACGAATTTAGAGAAAATTTCAGATTTTTTTGATCAGTAATCTGGCGGCCAGAGAATAGAGGATATATATAGGCTACGACAGGGACCATGAGGAGAAATTAGGGTTAGGTCTCCTAACGAATCTGGATATCCCGTGTTCAGCCCGAACACACAATCCAGGCCCATTAACAATAGCTCGGTCCACTAATGAGCTATTGTTACACTACCTCCCTAATCCCAAATTATGTTTGTGGGCTCCTTTTATTATATGCTCGTTTGGCTCCCCATGTTAAGATATCGTATGTCCGTCGATCAAATTAAGTTACTGACAACTATATTAATTCGACATCTTTTATCCTTAAGTAGTACCGCTCAACTTTATTTGTCATGTCGGATATAATCCACCTGCAGGGTTTACATGACAATCCTTATGAGCTCCTTAAGAGGACAACATCAACCCGATGTATCGGGACATGGATTCCATTTATAATCAACAGCCCATCATACATACAATGTTATTACCCAATTCATAGAGGTTGTTGATCCATAATGAATCTCACTCTTTTATGAGTCAAAGTAATGCACATTGCATATATATGTCCGTTATTATATCCGGATTAAGAGTACAAGCATCCATAATAACAGAGGTGTTTGTTCTCTTATGTAGTCAGTACAAAGAGAACAACCTCAAGTGGTCCTGTTCAATACACACAAAGTGTACTAGTGTAAACCTATAGTCAAGATAGACTAATACCAGATTACACTACAACCTTTCCAATAGATTGTCCATGTCCATCTAGGTTGTGAACTATTTATATACTCCATAGGAAACTGATAATATGATCTTCTGTGTGACACCACACACCATATTATCTACAATATAGAATATCAGACATTTGCATTAACACTTGCAACAAATACAATATGCAAACATTTGCCCACATGATTCTCATTCAAAATTTAAGGAAATAAGGTTACTACAAAAGTGATGCTTTTAGTATATAACCCTAACACAAGGCACCATAAATCGAGTACGCCTGAGAGATCCTGCGCAGAGGAATCCCGAGTACAAAAAAGAATTCCGGGGAATGGAACGATGGAGATCGAGCGGCAGTTGCTCCTTTACTCCGTTGGCACTCCGATTACAAAAGTGGAAGAAAATCTAAGAAAATTGCTAACTCTCGGCTCACTGGCAAGAAGTGCAGTAATTTGGCTCTTGAAAATGCTCTCCGTTCTGTATTTTGAAGAAGGACGAGATCCCTTTTTATAGTAGTTTCTGAGCTGGCATGAGGTTATGCGCCCACATAAGGAAACACACTGGTTTCCATGTAGGCACACGGTCCTGCTTTGGGCGCATAGGACGTAGGCACATGCAGGCTGCGTGGTCGTGGGTTGATCGTGGTGCTGACGTGGTCGCATGCTTCGGTGCACGATTACTCATGGAGACTGATGTGGCCGTACGCTTCGGTGCACGTTTTGATCATGGCTTTGACTGAGTCAGGCTTGGGCGTATAGCCCTGTTTCACGCTATGTGCCCTCCTTCTGGGGGAGCTTTTCTTGGGCGCATAGAGCTTCATAGGGTGGCTTGGGCGCATAGCTCTTCACAGGGTGACTTTGGCGCATAGAGTTTCATAGGGGCACATATATCCTCATAGGCTTGGGCGCATAAGCTTTCTTTGCTGAAATTTTCATGTTTCTACACTAGTTAGGGTCCCAAGGTAGGTCTAGGACACACTGACATGATACCACGTCGCATCTACGCGATATAGCGACTCGCAAGCACCCGCGCGGCCTGTACGTGCGCACGTACGTGCCCGTGGGCGCGTTTCGGTTCTCGTGGCTCATGATTCGAGCCACATCGCGACTCAGGATCGGGTCCCTGTGTAGTCTAGGTATAGGGCTACGTGCTTGTGCTCCTGGAATAGGTCCTCGACGTGCCGTGTCCGCGTACGAAGGCCGTGTCGGCGACACTTTTCAGCCACGTGCACAGTACGGGCTGAACAGTGCATGCGAGATTTCTTCGTACACACTTCATGAAAGATGTGAAATTTTACGGACATGTGGGCAGAGGTTGCCCCCACGTGCTCATAAAATTTCATGCAAAACGGAGCCATGTGCGTCGAGTACGACGCTCGGACAGCAGGGCATGCACGGAACCGTGAAAGGACCTCGTGCACGCGTGTCCGTGTCCAATTCGGATACTAAAATCGTGTTGATTTTGGATCCGTCTTCATAAAGGTTGTTACAGATAATATTAGCAAGGGATTCGTGAAAACAGAATCGAAAATAACACTTTTCAGTTCTAAGTGGCATTTCGTCGAACACAAGTTCTATAGGATCGACACGTGTCCGATACGGCTATCAAACGAACTCACAATCCTACCAAACTTCCTGCACAGGTCTGGGGTACCTATATGGATGCTAAAATAAAGAAATTTTAGAAGGAACAATGGTATAACGAGGTTTATCTATTGAGAGTTGAAATCTCAATAAAAGTGAATCCTCGAGCGCTTAGACGACCAGTTTCTCCCAAACAAATGCCTCCAACTCCTTACTAGAAATTGTCCAGCAAGTTCTTCTCCTTCCCACAGTCGCAACGCAATTCGTTTGGCACAAATCGGATGCCGGATGAGAAAGGATTTTGAAGAAAAGGAGAAACTAGGGTTTTGATCTAGTGGAGGCTATGGGATTTCTACACAAATGAGAGGGGGGCTGCTGTGCTTGGCTGGCCATGCATGAGGGGTTATTAGGGTTAGGGTTAAGTCATGGGCCAAGCACTCTAAAGTTGCTACAAAGGCCTAATGACAAAAGGCTTTAAAGGCTTAATAAAAATGACTTAAAAATAATTAAATAATTTTAGAAAATAGATAAAAATTCTAAATTAAATCTAATAAGTCAATAATAAACCTAATTACATTATTAGTCTTCTAGACAAGGATGACTAAGGTTATACCATCTTGGTCCTATCAAAACACCAATCCAAACCACACAACAATCAATTCAATTAATAATTTAAAATAAATTCAAAATAATACACAATGACTAAAACACCCCTAATTAGAAAAAAGTGAGTGTGACACATGGTTAGTCTCTAACCATGGTTAGATAAGGTTAAACCGACTACTAACACAACACCAATTAAAATATTATAAATTAATCCAAAAATAAAAAATCACGTAATTACCAAAATATCCTTATTTAGAAAAGTGGTAGTTACAGGTAGTAACATAGAATCAGGGGTGTCGAGTTATTTTTTAATATAATTTTTAGGTTTTTTGTTAAAGGGAGAGAGAGTCACGAATGTCGAGTGCCGAGTTTTTCACTTCTTCTTTGAATCATTTTACGACTCAACCTTTCCTTTCCACAAAACCACATGAAAGATTTTATCATTTTGAATCTTTGATTTATTTATGTTTTGTGATATCCTACGTGACGCTTGGAACTTTGTACATGCTGTCTTACATTTTTTTTGGGCCCTTCGATCTAGTTGATGATGATGACGAACAAATATTTAATGTCTATTCAATATATTTTTAATACATTGAACATACAATAAATATTATGTATATACATTTTTAATACATTTTTTTGAGATGTTATAAAATATATTTTTGAACGCATAAAATATTGGAAAATATGATAACATTAAAAAAGAAGGGGAAAAAAATCCTATAACGTGACTTTCACATGACAAATGAAGTGTTCATAACTTCAGTTTTTCCATCTCATTATAATCCCCGATCTATCCTCCCCTCTCCTTCCTACCAAGCCCTAGTCCCCTCCCCCCCCTCTCCTCCTCCTCTCCTCCCTACCAAAGCCCCAACCCATAATATTTACGGCTCAACCCTCCTCCTTTGCCACAGAAGAACCACAGGTAAAATTTTGTCATTTTGAATCTTTTATTTTTTTTAATTTAGGAAGAAATGAAATCTGCGGCTGCCGAGTTCTTCCGGGTTCCGAATTTATCTTTTTAGTTTATGATTTTTGTTTTGGTTAGAGAATATATATATAGAGATAGAGACTCCTCACGGGCGGCTGCCGATTTCTTCTTTTTTACGTGAAAGAAAGCTAAAGGAGTGAGATCCCTTCCCTCTTCAACATAATGCATCCAGCCAACTATGTCTCAGTATATATCATGCTTCCAGTTAAGTGTATTCTTCAACACCCTCTAGCAAACTATCATCATCTACAGCCAAATGGAATTAGTTCTATGACTATGACTATATACACACATATCTGATCTAAACTATTTTGTTTTCTCTCCCTAGTTGGGGGTGGTCAATGCCGACAATGTATTCGAAAACCCCGAAGCCCTCCGGACACAGCTCAAGCAACTGAGGGCAGCATACGTGGACGGAGTGAAGGTGGACGTGTGGTGGGGGATCATCGAAGAAAACGACCCGGAGATATACGACTGGAGGGCTTACCAGAGCTTGTTCCAAATGATCCAGGAGGAGGACCTAAAGCTGCAGGCAGTCATGTCGTTCCACCAGTGCGGCGACAACGTAGGGCACATCGTTATGATCCCGTTACCGAAATGGGTTCACGACATTGGGACTACTAACCCCGATATCTAGTACACCAATATGAGGGGTTCGAGGGATGTGGGGTGCCTCAGCAGTGGAGTGGACTTGGAAATAATTTTTCAAGGGTGAATGGGCTTGCAGATTTGATCCAATGAAATACAATTATAGTGTTTGATAAACTAAAAATTCAATTATAGAGTTTGATAAACTAAAAATTGGCTAATTTATTTTGAGTTATGGGTAGCCCATAGTACATCCATGTTGATACCTCTTTAATTAGTTATTAGGCCCACAGCGTTGGTTTTGAATTTCTAGCATTGGTTTTGAATTTCCAAATTACAAAATTGAGACATTAATATCCGGTTAATTCATCGTATCTTGTAGTGCTATGACAAATACTTGTAAGAAGAGTTCAAAGTGTCTGCAAAAGCGGCAGGTCACTCTGAATGGGACCTGCCAGACGACGCAGGAGGATACAACGACACACCCAGCGACACCAAATTCTTCGGAGCAGACGGAACATATCTTACCAAAAAAGGAAAATTGTTCCTGGCATGGTATTCCTATGCACTGATGTCGCATGTGGATATCGTCATTGACAAAGCTAATATAATTTTTTTGGGCTACAAACTTAAGCTCGCAGCTAAAGTAAGTTTTGCTCAAATACCAATTTATTTAAAATATGGGACCAACTTCTTGATGTCTTCTAATGATGCATATTGTTATGTATACTATCATCATAGGTCTCCGGAATACATTGGTGGTATAGGGATGATAGTCATGCAGCAGAGCTCACAGCAGGATACTATAACGTGAAGGACCATGACGGATACAGAACCTTAGCTAGGATGTTATCAAGACACTATTGTACTCTTAATTTCACCTGTGTCGAGATGGAAAACTCCGAGCATAGCAAAGAAGCTAAGAGCGCACCTGAGCAACTTTTCAACAGGTAATCAAAGCTATTGCTGCATGGAGATACTGTAAGCTAACTAAATGGTATCACACATAAGGACGAATTTTCTTAACTAGGTATTTAGTGATGCTTGGGGGGGAGGATATCGAAGTGGGATATGAGAGTGCCCTTAATCGGTACGATGAAAAATATTATAACCAGATACTGAAGATTGTAAGGCCAAATGGAGTCAACCGAGAAGGGGCACCAAAACTGAGGATCGATGCACTAACATATCTTCGTCTCGGTGATGACCTAATAGAGACCAACAATTTCAACTTGATCAAGATATTTGTCAAGAAAATGCATGCTGATCTGGTAAATTTTCATATAGATACTCCTTGATCCAACGTAAGAATTCTAAAGTTCTAGTGCATTGCCAGACAATTTAACATCTATATCACTTAATATTGTATTAGTAAATATCCATGGGTGTAGCTTTGCTAAAAGTTTGACTTATTTCACAGCCTTACTGTTTTGATCCATCAAAGTACTTCAAACCCATAATCCCTCTTCCAATATCAAAGCTAATAGAGTTGGATTGGTTGGACTATGTTTTGGCCGCGACGAAAGTGATAGCACCTTCCCCATTCAACAGAGCGAAAGTGATAGCCCCTTTTCCATTCTATGCAGAAACAGATATGCCTGTTGGTTGATTCCTCTGATTGAGTAAATGAACTTCAGATGCCAATGGTTTTAGTAGTTCCTCTTACTGAATTTTATAGCAAACTATGAAGTAGAGTATGTAGTTATGAAAACCTTCTGGATGTTTTGTATGAAAAACTATGAAGTAGAGTATGTAGTTATAAAAACCTTCTGGATGTTGGTAATTATACATCAGTTTTACCTGAATTTTCATTATGATTGGTTGACTACCAGAATAGTTCAATCTAGTGTGCTAGTTGTTTAATGTATTTTTAATGATTTGTCCAGGTTAACTATGCCATCTCATGTTATATGATTGTTTGTTGGTGCCTTTTGGAGTTCTTGTTGTAATATTCCATGCTCCTTTAATATGAATTTTGTGGAGACAAGGTTTAATGTCTTTTTAACAGAGCATAGAACAATAGAAGGCGAGTTGGTGGTTGTGATCAAGAATGTCCATGGCATTTGTTTCCCTCCGTTTTTACTATGTTGTTATTATTTTGGCCACTGTTTGAATTTTTTCCTGACATTTCCTACCTCAAGTTTATATTGTTTGTAATAATTTCCAATCAACGATCTTCAGTCAAGTGTTTGTTCAATATTTTTCTATACCATCTGACAAAAATTAAGATGATACCTCTCAAGGTGTAAAAGCCCTAAATTTCTACTATATTTTTTGTACTGATTTTTTTTTGTATTTATACGTCGCATAGTCGTATTGTACGTCGCACGAAAATTTACATTTTTTGTATTTACTCGTCGAGTGCGAATATGTGCGAGGTACATATTTTTAGAAAAATGGTTTTTGATTTTATTATCGGTGATGGTTTCAAAATATATATATAATAATTATTTTTATTAAAAGTTGTGAAGAATATCTATCGAGGTTGCCAAAACTTATTATTTTAGTTATTTATAAAATGCTATCTTACTTTAATAATGGTAATTTAGAAACTAGATTTATGTGAATATTTTACTCGTGTAAAGCACAAGAAAATTATTTCATGTATATTTTCAAAATTTATTTTTATTAATTTTAATAAAATATTTAGCAATAAGGTATTTTAAATATTTGAATATTTATGTTTACTTTCGAATTTTTATATCTAAATTATTAAAAATGTAGTTTGAAATTATTTCCTATTAATACTTAAATAATTATTATGAATTTTCAAAATTTATTATTATTATAATTTTATTTTTCATAAAAATATTTCTGATTGATATTTAGATTAATTATTATGATATGAATTTATTTTATGGATTCTATTTTTAATGTAAAGATAGATATACCTAGATTTAAATTTGGATTGAATTCGCTTTAAATCTATTTAAATTAATATGATATTATCTATTGGGGTTTTAAATCAATTATAATCCTTATCCAACTGGGAATTCCCACATCCTATAAATAGGCAGGTACTCCTCCATAAATTCCAACCATCCTCAAATTTGCCCACCCACGTGAGTGCATCGTGTCCATATTTCCCGTCCAATTCTTATTCTATTTTTTTATAAATACATTATCCACCTCTCCGTGTCGACAGACCCGACACAATCAAATACCTAACCCTTAAACCTAGCCTAACCGACGACAGCCTCCCGGTGATGCCAGAAGACGCTCCTCGATGCTCCGGGCTAACTCTAGGCTCTGGTAGTAGTCGGTCGTACCGTTCGCCACTATAAGAATGCCAATGTCTGGAATTAGACCATGGCAAAACCTACGGGTCATCTCCTCTGGATCAGCAACCAGACTAGGAGCAAAACGGCTCAAG
Source organism: Iris pallida (assembly GCA_029216955.1). Lineage (NCBI taxonomy): Eukaryota > Viridiplantae > Streptophyta > Magnoliopsida > Asparagales > Iridaceae > Iris > Iris pallida. The sequence continues at coordinate 6,738,628 of JANAVB010032420.1, forward strand.
CGACTGAACTCTCCCGCATAGTCGTCAACAGAACGGTTCCCCTGCTGGATGTTCTGGAATCGTAGCCCCATGGCTACTCTAGCAGTGGTCGAGAAGAACTTCTTCTTGAACTGGGTCTTGAACTGGTCCCAGGTGGCTCTACCTCTCGCGAACAACGGCTCATTCCTGAACCAGACTCCGGCTAAGTCTATCAGCAGAAATCCTGCTGCCTCGACCTGAAGGTCATCCGGCATCCTAACTCCCAGAAGCTTCCTCTCTACTGAATCTAGCCAGTCATCAGCTACTACTATGCCCTCAGTCCCTGAGAACTCCTTGGGATTCAGACCCATGAAGTCCTTGACCGTCCCCGCTCTCTGCCGCGGCTCTACATATGGTGGGACCACGGGACGTCCCTCAGAACGCTCCATGCTCTGGCGGAGTAGGGTAGTCTGCTCCTGATGGGTTGTTAGGAGCCCCTGGATCAGTGTGAGCAGCTGGTTTTCGTCGAGTGTGACGGAAGCCTGGGTGGGTATAGTGATAGGGGGTGGTGGAAGTATCGGGTCCTGCCGGGCCTGGGATGTGGAAGGTGGTATCTGGGTCTGTGGATCTGTGGAGTGGGGAAATATGGTAGGTGGAGGTGTATCAGTCAACTGGTCAGCTGACTGGATATGGAGGGCCCCATTCTCGGGGGTAACATGCTGGGACGAACGAGTAAGCACCATCTAAATTACACATAAAAGACTTATAAGGACTTGTTTAAAGTAAGCAATCATATGCAAGAAAATCTAATTATAATAGCAATCATGTGATGTGTTTCCTATGTTGCAATCCTAGCATTCCTCTAGGTGTTCTAAACGTCTTTCCTAATGTTGTCTAATTACCTTAAGTTCCTAATTGCAGGTATGCTTGGTACAATAACGTAACCAAACAGTTTAGTCAGGACCTGCATGGGCCACCACTAAAAACATATCACGACCCGCTACCCAAATTGTTGGGCCAGGCCGAGTCATGTCCAGCCTACGTTGAGATAAAACGTAGTAAGCTGTTCTAAAGACAACAGGATAAGACTAAATGTACTAACAGTTCTATAAGTGAAGAAGAATCATAAATGCTCCAAACACAAAAGTCGTCGTATATAGTAAAATATCCAAGTACAAGTAAACTGAAATGTAAAACTGGATACATGTCCAGTTACAAAATAATGTAGTCTAATACATGTCTACTCTCAAAAGTCTAAGTAAACAAAAAGACAACTAGGCGAGGTTCCCCGCAGGAACATCCTCGTAAAGCAGAGCCGGGTCCTCGGCAGTAATCCCATAGTATGAGTCGCAGAGTAACTCCTCCTCAGTAAGGACACCTACAACGTTATCCTGTCAGGACGGGAGCAAGTACTAAATCTAGCAAACTAGCATATGAAACATGGAAATGAACATGAGAATGAACATGTGAAAAATAACTGGAAAGTATGGCATCACATAGTCTATCATGGCAAGGACACATATGTCATAGAGACAGATGAATATGTAATGTTTAAAACTGTAGCAAGTACGTGATCGGTCAATAGATGTACAATGTGCTGTGGCACATAATGAAATGTACATACGTACAAGTAGACAAGCATAGGTGTACATCCGTACAAAAAATGCGGGATAATTGCCTACGGCAAGATACGCATATAAAATGCGACCTCGCTCGCTACTATAGGGGGGTCGTGATCACGTACACTACTATCAGTTTCCCCATAACCCATATTCTAATCATGTGAGAGATATATCAAGATTGTTCTAAGCATGGTAGTAACTGGAAGTACAACATGTAGAGATCTAACTTGCTACCCCAAGGATCAGCATTTAACATGGTGGGGTTTACAGTTCATTTATGTGACAATATGTAAAGTTCGTAGAAAGTACTTGCCTCTAGCAAAGCAAAACAAAACAAGCTACGATAACAGTGCTACGGATGTCCAGTAACTCGTCGCTGTAGGAGTAAATGCAATAACTTAGCTTTTACACTAAGCTAAAATACTAGGATACTAATTGGTGCGACACGACTTGTGACTGGGCACCTAGCCAAAATGATGACTTAGCATAGGAGACCAATGTGGGGTGACACACTATGTTAACTAACTTTCTAAGGTCTTTATACTAGTGAGGGATGGGGTTCAACACGACTAAAACTCCAAATAACACAAAAAGCTACAAGTCGTAATTAATCAATAAATAAATCAAAAGATCATTGTGTTCTAACAATTTTAGAGATAGGCAAAAAGTCTAGTTTTTCTTAAAGTAAAGTACCAAGGTGATCCTTGTTAATCATAGAAATTTATTATAATTTTTTTCTGGAATTTATTATCCAGTGCAAATATTTTATAAAAATCAGTTTTTCTAAGTATACAGAAAGTGAGTTTTGGTTTCATATGCCAAACTAGTGGCAAAACAGTAATTTAAATACTACAAAAATTATACTAAATTAGTCAACTTAACAAAGTATCTAAAAACTATTTTTCCATAATTTTAGCAACACTCTAAGTATTTTTAGAAGATCAAAAACAGCTATGCACACAATAATTAATTATCTGCGTATTTTGTCCATGTATATAATTTGAACCAAAGTTCAAATACAGGACCCAAGGCCATGAATCAAGTCCAATATGACTTGAACAGGTCTTGAATGTGTGAAAACACATTTGAGCCCAAATACCCATGCTAGGCTTGGACATCAAATGGTTGCAGTAATTTAAATACACTAAAAATACAATTTGGTAAAAGTACAAAATAATTATTAATATTTTAATAAGATACAAAATAATATATACATACATATGTTGAAAGTACATATGTCTATGTATGAGGAAAATACTTAATTTATAAAGTATATATATATATATATATATATATATATATATATATATATATATATATATATATTTTTATATATATATATATATATATATATATATATATATATATATATATATAAGAAAAACTTTTAATTATATGGTGTATATATATAATATATATATACACATAAAAGTATATACATATATACAAACAAACATATATACAAAATTTACTAAATATAAAATATATATACATATATATAAAATACTGTTATAATACAGTATATACATATATATATACTAATATATATATACATATACATATATATAAATATATATATATAAAAACAAAAAGAAAAGAAAAGAAAAAGAAAAAGAAATGAAAACAGAAGGGGGGCTCGAACCCAGGCCAGCGGGGGGGGGGGGGGGGGGGGGGGGGGGGGGGGTTTAGTTCGTTCGGGCTGGCCAGGGGGTCAGCCCGCTAAGTTCGTTTAGAGTTAGGTTTTAGTTAAATTTATTTAGGTCAGAAATTAAATGGGTTTTTACCCGTTAAGCAAAGCCCAAACCCGTTAGTCTAGTTTACAGTTCGTCTCGTGTCCATACAGTCCAGGACACGAGAAGTTGAAATCTGACACAGAGTCGACGTGTCCGTGCCCAGCACGACACGTACGACTCGGCTAACACGTGTCCAGCACCACAGTCAAGTCCCCCGTGTCTAGGCGAGTCTCACGTCTCAGTTTGGGACACGCACGACACAGAGAAGGGATTTGTTACCTTCGTGTCCGGCTGAGGGGTGGAAGTCGAGGGGGCGAACGGCGGCTGGGGGCGTCGTGGTCAAGGCGCTTGGGCGGCGCTGGACGCGGCTCGACGAGGCGGTCCTGATGGTGGTGGTTGCGGGCGGTGGTGCTCGGCGTAGGGGCTGGACGGGGGCTCGCCGGAGTAGAGCTAGGGTTTAGGGTTCGTCGGAGAAGAAAGGGGGGTTGTCGTGGTCGTGGTGGTCGGTTAGGGTTAGGGTTTTGTCTGGGGAAAGAGAGGGCTTTGTTTTATAGGCAGAGGAGGTCGGTCGAAGTCGGTCGGGACGTGGGGGGAGCAGCTGGCCGGTCGTCGGCAGCTGTCCGGTCGTCGGGGGGGGGTAGGTTTAGGTTTTGCACTAGAGTCCCTAGGTTTTAGGTAATTGCATTTAGGTCCCTCCGCAGAGTAAAATGTAAATTTTAATTTGCAAATTGACTCCCGCGGGTAATATTTGCAAAATATATTTGCAAAAGACAAATGGGTTATTGCAAAAAGTATTTAAAACAATTTTAAATATTGCAAACCTAATTTAAAACAATTTATAAAATTGCAAAATGGTATTTCTGGTATTTAAAAGCTATTTAAAAACATTTAAAAATTCTAAAAAAATTCCTAATAATTATTATAAAATATTTTAATGCCAAAATAATCATTAATGGCCAATTATCACTAATAAACAAAATTTTGAAAATCAGGGGTTGACAAGTCTTCCCTCCTTGAAAAATTTTGTCCTCGAAATTCACAAGGATTGAAGACCCGACAATGTTCTAACATAGCAAGCAATGTAACAAAATAACTAAGGCTGCGATCGAAACTAACCTCTAAGGTATCAAGCGGGAACGGGTGGTTTCCTCGCAGCGGTTGGATCGAACAAGTAAGGGAATCTCTCCCTCATGTCCGACTCCCTCTCCCAAGTAGATTCACCTGGGGAGTGACGGCTCCAAGCTACTCGCACTAGGGGTATAACCTTGTTCCTCAGCCTCTTCTCTCTCCTGTCTAATATCTCCACTAGCTGCTCAGAAACTGTAAGGCTCGGTCCGACCTCCAACTCTGAATGATCTAGCACATGACTGGGGTCTGGAACATATCTCCTCAGCTGAGATACGTGAAAGACGTCGTGAACTCCTGCTAGATTGGGTGGAAGTGCAACCCTGTAAGCTACCTCTCCGATCCTGCCAAGCACCTCGAACGGCCCGATGTATCTGGGGCTCAGCTTCCCTCCTCGTCCGAACCGGATCGTCCCTCGAGTAGGTGATATCTTTACTAGCACCATATCACCGTCTGCGAACTCCATCGGCCTGCGACTAGCATCAGCCCAGTGTTTCTGCCTGTCCTGAGCTACTCTGAGCCTGTCTCTGATCATCCCGACTTTCTCTGCTGCATCCGTGATCATCTCTGGCCCAAGCATGACTCTGTCTCCGACATCATCCCAAAAGAGCGGTGTCCGGCATCGTCGTCCATATAGCGCCTTGAAAGGAGATATACCAATACTGGCCTGGTAGCTGTTGTTGTATGAAAACTCTACCAAGTGCAGATGGCTCTCCCATGATCCTCCGAAGTCCAGCACGCAAGTCCTCAGCATATCCTCCAGCGTCTGTATCGTCCTCTCGGACTGCCCATCTGTCTGTGGGTGGTACGCCGTACTGAACTTGAGCCTACTGCCCAACTCCTCCTGTAAGCTCCTCCAGTAGTGGGATGTGAATCTGCTGTCTCTGTCTGACACGATGCTCACCGGCACTCCGTGTAGGCGAACTATCTGCTGCATGTATAGCTCCGCCAACTTCTCGGTGGAAAGCCCCACCTTGAAGGGTATGAAGTGCGCACACTTCGTCAGCCTGTCTACGATGACCCAGATGGCATCCTTCCCTCCTTGGGAACGAGGAAGCCCTGAAACGAAGTCCATCGTAATATGTTCCCACTTCCACTCGGGAATGGGTAACGGCTGCAACAAACCAGCTGGCCTCTGGCGCTCCGCCTTGACCTGCTGGCAAACTAGGCATCTCGAGATGAAACGTGATACATCCCTCTTCATCCCGTGCCACCAAAGATGTTCCCGCAAGTCACGGTACATCTTGTTAGCACCAGGGAGAATAGAATATCTCGATCGGTGCGCCTCCTACAAGACTGCCTCTACCAGCTCTCCCTTCGGCACGCACAATCGGCTGCCATGCCTCAGGGATCCATCCTCCGCTATAGTGAAGTCATCCAGCAATCCAGCTAACGCCTGGGGTCGAAGTCTGCGAAGACTCTCATCTGTAGACTGCGCCTCCCGGATCTGCTCCATCAAACCTGACTGAATGTCAAGCGCCATCATCTGTATCACTGATCCTGGCCGAACTAGCTCGATACCGAGCTTCTCCAGATCCTCCCGCAAATGCCGATCAATCATCAGGTACCATGCCATCGGATGCCTGCTCAGCGCATCCGCCACCACATTTGCCTTCCCGGGGTGATACTGTAAATCGATGTCGAAGTCCTTCATCAACTCCAACCATCGTCTTTGCCTCATGTTCAGCTCTTTCTGCGTGAACACATACTTCAAGCTTTTGTGGTCAGTAAAGATTTCCACACGCTCTCCGTATAAGTAATGTTTCCATAACTTGAGTGCAAAGATCACCGCAGCTAACTCGAGGTCATGGGTAGGATAATTCCTCTCATGAGTCCGCAATTGCCTAGATGCATAAGCAATTACTTTCCCATGCTGCTGTAGAACACATCCTAGCCCCTTCCCAGAAGCATCACTGTATATGGTGAAACCTCCAGAACCTGAAGGTAAAGTCAGAACTGGAGCGGTCGTCAGCCTCCTCTTCAGTTCCTCAAATGCCGCCTGGCAGTCCTCTGACCAGATGTACTCTGCGTCCTTCCGCGTCAGCTTCGTCATGGGTTCAGCTATCCTAGCAAAGTCCTGAACGAACTTTTTGTAATAGCCTGCTAAACCCAGAAAGCTCCTGATCTCTGAAACTGACGTCGGAGCCTTCCACGTCTCAACTGCAGCAATCTTCCTGGGATCCACCGAGATTCCATCTCCAGTGACTACATGGCCGAGAAACTCCACTCGGTCTAAAAAGAACTCGCACTTCGGCAATTTGGCAAACAATCTCTCCTGCCTCAGAATCCCCAAAACTATCCGCAAGTGCTCTGCATGCTCCTCCGGCGTCTTCGAGTATATCAGGATGTCGTCGATAAACACTACGACGAACTTATCCAGATACTGGTGAAATGTCTTATTCATCAAGTTCATAAAGACAGCTGGCGTATTTGTGAGACCAAATGGCATCACCAGAAACTCGTACTGCCCGTACTTCGTGTTGAACGCCGTCTTCTGGATGTCTGCTGGCCTAACCTTCACCTGGTGGTACCCGGATCTCAAATCTATCCTGGAAAACACCTTCGCAATGCTCAATTGGTCGAACAAATCATCTATCCTGGGCAGAGGATATTTGTTCTTGATAGTGATGGCATTCAAGGCCCGGTAATCAATACACAACCGGACTGTACCATCCTTCTTAGGCACAAAGAGCATTGGTGCTCCCCATGGAGAAGCACTGGATCGAATGAAACCCTTTTTCAACAGGTCATCAATCTGCTCTTTCATCTCTATGGCCTCCTTGGGATTCACTCTATAGCAAGCCCAGGATACTGGTGATGAACCCGGCACTAGATCTATAGTGAACTCCACATCTCTGTCAGGCGGAAGTCCTGGAAGATCCTCTGGGAATACATCCATAAACTCCCTAATGATAGGGTGTGGCGGTGCTGCGTCCCCGACTGTAGCACAACAGTTCGGCTCTAGGCTGATCTCCGGCCCTGTCCTCCTGACACTGAATGGTGCTGTGCCTGGGGGACTGAACACAATACTACCCTCATGGCAATCTATAGATGCATGGGCATAGCTAAGCCAGTCCATCCCTAATATGATATCATAACCGGGGAGCGGCATCACAAAGAATCGCCCTCTGAACTCTCTCTCGGCTATAAAAATAGAACACCTATAGATAGATCTAATAGGCACTGGTCCTCCTCCCGTCATCACTCTACTAATCTCCGCAGTAGGTGTAGCTACTAGATGATGTTTATGCATAAACTCTAATGATAGGAAGCTATGAGATGCACCAGAATCAAACAAACATACAGCTAGAAAAGTATGCAAATAAACATGACCTGTGATGACGTCAGCTAAATAATCCGGCTCCGAAACCTGCTCCGGCTCTGGCTCAATGGCTAGACTATAAACCCTCCCCTGAGGTCCCTTCTGCTGCTGCAGATGCTGCCCGAACCTCTGTTGCTGAGTCGGGAGCGGTCCTCTAGTCTTCGCTACTGGGCAGTTCCGAAGCTGATGGGTGGCAGACCCACAAATCAAGCATTGCTTCAACCTCTTCCTACAGATGGAGATGTCGTGCCCTGGTCTTCCGCAGAAAGAACATATAGCTCCCTTCTGCTGCTGCTGGTATCCCGGGGCTCGAACTGGCGGGGTCTGATGGTGTGGTGTAGAGGGACGATAAGTCTGCTGGGGTGGCGCCGGTGCTTTCTGCTGGAAAGCCTGACGCTTGGACGGACCCTCATGATGTACAGGAGCCGGGCTCTTGCATGACAGAAGACGCTCCTCGATGCTCCGGGCTAACTCTAGGCTCTGGTAGTAGTCGGTCGTACCGTTCGCCACTATAAGAATGCCAATGTCTGGAACTAGACCATGGCAAAACCTACGGGTCATCTCCTCTGGATCAGCAACCAGACTAGGAGCAAAACGGCTCAAGCGACTGAACTCTCCCGCATAGTCGTCAACAGAACGGTTCCCCTGCTGGATGTTATGGAATCGTAGCCCCATGGCTACTCTAGCAGTGGTCGAGAAGAACTTCTTCTTGAACTGGGTCTTGAACTGGTCCCAGGTGGCTCTACCTCTCGCGAACAACGGCTCATTCCTGAACCAGACTCCGGCTAAGTCTATCAGCAGAAATCCTGCTGCCTCGACCTGAAGGTCATCCGGCATCCTAACTCCCAGAAGCTTCCTCTCTACTGAATCTAGCCAGTCATCAGCTACTACTATGCCCTCAGTCCCTGAGAACTCCTTGGGATTCAGACCCATGAAGTCCTTGACCGTCCCCGCTCTCTGCCGCGGCTCTACATATGGTGGGACCACGGGACGTCCCTCAGAACGCTCCATGCTCTGGCGGAGTAGGGTAGTCTGCTCCTGATGGGTTGTTAGGAACCCCTGGATCAGTGTGAGCAGCTGGTTCCCGTCGAGTGTGACGGAAGCCTGGGTGGGTATAGTGATAGGGGGTGGTGGAAGTATCGGGTCCTGCCGGGCCTGGGATGTGGAAGGTGGTATCTGGGTCTGTGGATCTGTGGAGTGGGGGAATGTGGTAGGTGGAGGTGTATCAGTCAACTGGTCAGCTGACTGGATATGGAGGGCCCCATTCTCGGGGGTAACATGCTGGGACGAACGAGTAAGCACCATCTAAATTACACATAAAAGACTTATAAGGACTTGTTTAAAGTAAGCAATCATATGCAAGAAAATCTAATTATAATAGCAATCATGTGATGTGTTTCCTATGTTGCAATCCTAGCATTCCTCTAGGTGTTCTAAGCGTCTTTCCTAATGTTGTCTAATTACCTTAAGTTCCTAATTGCAGGTATGCTTGGTACAATAACGTAACCAAACAGTTTAGTCAGGACCTGCATGGGCCACCACTAAAAACATGTCACGACCCGCTACCCAAATTGTTGGGCCAGGCCGAGTCATGTCCAGCCTACGTTGAGATAAAACGTAGTAAGCTGTTCTAAAGACAACAGGATAAGGCTAAATGTACTAACAGTTCTATAAGTGAAGAAGAATCATAAATGCTCCAAACACAAAAGTCGTCGTATATAGTAAAATATCCAAGTACAAGTAAACTGAAATGTAAAACTGGATACATGTCCAGTTACAAAATGATGTAGTCTAATACATGTCTACTCTCAAAAGTCTAAGTAAACAAAAAGACAACTAGGCGAGGTTCCCCGCAGGAACATCCTCGTAAAGCAGAGCCGGGTCCTCGGCAGTAATCCCATAGTATGAGTCGCAGAGTAACTCCTCCTCAGTAAGGACACCTACAACGTTATCCTGTCAGGACGGGAGCAAGTACTAAATCTAGCAAACTAGCATATGAAACATGGAAATGAACATGAGAATGAACATGTGAGAAATAACTGGAAAGTATGGCATCACATAGTCTATCATGGCAAGGACACATATGTCATAGAGACAGATGTATATGTAATGTTTAAAACTGTAGCAAGTACGTGATCGGTCAATAGATGTACAATGCGCTGTGGTACATAATGAAATGTACATACGTACAAGTAGACAAGCATAGGTGTACATCCGTACAGAAAATGCGGGATAATTGCCTACGACAAGATACGCATATAAAATGCGACCTCGCTCGCTACTATAGGGGGGTCGTGATCACGTACACTACTATCAGTTTCCCCATAACCCATATTCTAATCATGTGAGAGATATATCAAGATTGTTCTAAGCATGGTAGTAACTGGAAGTACAACATGTAGAGATCTAACTTGCTACCCCAAGGATCAGCATTTAACATGGTGGAGTTTACAGTTCATTTATGTGACAATATGTAAAGTTCGTAGAAAGTACTTGCCTCTAGCAAAGCAAAACAAAACAAGCTGCGATAACAGTGCTACGGATGTCCAGTAACTCGTCGTTGTAGGAGTAAATGCAATAACTTAGCTTTTACACTAAGCTAAAATACTAGGACACTAATTGGTGCGACACGACTTGTGACTGGGCACCTAGCCAAAATGATGACTTGGCATAGGAGACCAATGTGGGGTGACACACTATGTTAACTAACTTTCTAGGGTCTTTATACTAGTGAGGGATGGGGTTCAACACGACTAAAACTCCAAATAACACAAAAAGCTACAAGTCGTAATTAATCAATAAATAAATCAAAAGATCATTGTGTTCTAACAATTTTAGAGATAGGTAAAAAGTCTAGTTTTTCTTAAAGTAAAGTACCAAGGTGATCCTTGTTAATCATAGAAATTTATTATAATTTTTTTCTGGAATTTATTATCCAGTACAAATATTTTATAAAAATCAGTTTTCCTAAGTATACAGAAAGTGAGTTTTGGTTTCATATGCCAAACTAGTGGCAAAACAGTAATTTAAATACTACAAAAATTATACTAAATTAGTCAACTTAACAAAGTATCTAAAAACTATTTTTCCATAATTTTAGCAACACTCTAAGTATTTTTAGAAGATCAAAAACAGCTACGCACACAATAATTAATTATCTGCGTATTTTGTCCATGTATATAATTTGAACCAAAGTTCAAATACAGGACCCAAGGCCATGAATCAAGTCCAATATGACTTGAACAGGTCTTGAATGTGTGAAAACACATTTGAGCCCAAATACCCATGCTAGGATTGGACATCAAATGGTTGCAGTAATTTAAATACACTAAAAATACAATTTGGTAAAAGTACAAAATAATTATTAATATTTTAATAAGATACAAAATAATATATACATACATATGTTGAAAGTACATATGTCTATGTATGAGGAAAATACTTAATTTATAAAGTATATATATATATATATATATATAAATATATATAAGAAAAACTTTTAATTATATGGTGTATATATATAATATATATATACACATAAAAGTATATACATATATACAAACAAACATATATACAAAATTTACTAAATATAAAATATATATACATATATATAAAATACTGTTATAATACAGTATATACATATATATATACTAATATATATATATACATATACATATATATAAATATATATATAAAAACAAAAAGAAAAGAAAAGAAAAAGAAAAAGAAATAAAAACAGAAGGGGGGCTCGAACCCAGGCCTGCGGGGGGGGGGGGGGGGGGGTTTAGTTCGTTCGGGCTGGCCAGGGGGTCAGCCCGCTAAGTTCATTTAGAGTTAGGTTTTAGTTAAATTTATTTAGGTCAGAAATTAAATGGGTTTTTACCCGTTAAGCAAAGCCCAAACCCGTTAGTCTAGTTTACAGTTCGTCTCGTGTCCATACAGTCCAGGACACGAGAAGTTGAAATCTGACACAGAGTCGACGTGTCCGTGCCCAGCACGACACGTACGACTCGGCTAACACGTGTCCAGCACCACAGTCAAGTCCCCCGTGTCTAGGCGAGTCTCACGTCTCAGTTTGGGACACGCACGACACAGAGAAGGGATTTGTTACCTTCGTGTCCGGCTGAGGGGTGGAAGTCGAGGGGGCGAACGGCGGCTGGGGGCGTCGTGGTCAAGGCGCTTGGGCGGCGCTGGACGCGGCTCGACGAGGCGGTCCTGATGGTGGTGGTTGCGGGCGGTGGTGCTCGGCGTAGGGGCTGGACGGGGGCTCGCCGGAGTAGAGCTAGGGTTTGGGGTTCGTCGGAGAAGAAAGGGGGGTTGTCGTGGTCGTGGTGGTCGGTTAGGGTTAGGGTTTTGTCTGGGGAAAGAGAGGGCTTTGTTTTATAGGCAGAGGAGGTCGGTCGAAGTCGGTCGGGACGTGGGGGGGAGCAGCTGGCCGGTCGTCGGCAGCTGTCCGGTCGTCGGGGGGGGGGGTAGGTTTAGGTTTTGCACTAGAGTCCCTAGGTTTTAGGTAATTGCATTTAGGTCCCTCCGCAGAGTAAAATGTAAATTTTAATTTGCAAATTGACTCCCGCGGGTAATATTTGCAAAATATATTTGCAAAAGACAAATGGGTTATTGCAAAAAGTATTTAAAACAATTTTAAATATTGCAAACCTAATTTAAAACAATTTATAAAATTGCAAAATGGTATTTCTGGTATTTAAAAGCTATTTAAAAACATTTAAAAATTCTAAAAAAATTCCTAATAATTATTATAAAATATTTTAATGCCAAAATAATCATTAATGGCCAATTATCACTAATAAACAAAATTTTGAAAATCAGGGGTTGACAGTCACAGCTAGAGCTAGAGCACCTGCGAAAGACAAGAACACACACCTGGAGAGATAACCAGGTCCTCAAAGGGACGTAACAAGACACATAATATCATGCCATATAAACTGAATAAATATTGCTCAAATAAATAAGTCAATTGGATTATAACATGGTCCAATACACACCTACTGAACGAGCGTACCATCCCCCCAACCAAACAAGGACAGGAGATGGTATACTAATTCACGGTGACGTATCTTTCCATGCTAAGAATCCAATATGGTATCCGGACCCCAACAAGGTTCAATACCTTCTCATCGAAGTAGTAAGTTACACCTACAACCAAACAAGGACAAGATGTGACAAACTAATTCGCGACAAGTTATTGTTCCAAGCCACGGTCAGATACAAGTACCCAAACCAAAAGTACTCGTACCTAACAGATAAAGGTGCCTAACCGTTCTAAGTGATATGCAGTTAAGAACAATCCTTCCTGTGCATGGATCCTGGCTAAATAGGATCGGCACAGTCCCCCCTTGGGTACCAGAGGCCCCATCAGTAAGAGCATGACGTTCCGCAGAATCGTCAGTGGCCGTCAGTAATCTTGGGTCATCAACCTCGTATCTCCAGCGGAGAGTCCGGGTCACAATGGAAAGTGCATTGTCACGCCCCAGAACCAGAATACTGGAGAGCGGGGGCAGACATAGCCAGCTACGTATATGAAATGGAATCCATCTCGCTATACGGTCACGGCTGTCTAGATACATGAGGGTTTATCTACAAGCCAACAGTCTCTTAAGGTCATGAACAAGGCTAGTGTCTCAATCACAAGCAAGTAAGTAAAAGTCACAAGATGTATGATCATTAAATATACAATAGTAAGGCATCCCAAATATTACATATTCAGTTGATCATGAAGCTAGTCGTTTCAAAATGTCAGGACTAGCAAGAGTTTAGTCATACATGATCAACCCTAGGATCTGTTAATCATGTTACAGCCCATAGGCAGACAGTAAGTAAGTGCAATCGAGCTAAACAGGTGCTCGTCAGCTAAACGCCTCAAAAGAATATTTTTACAATAGAGTGGGAGAGCCAAAAATAACCCACTCGTTGCCAGGGTTCCGTCTAGTGGCCACCATCTGGCTGGAAGGTCGGTAGATCCTCTGGAGCTGCTCCGAAATCTGGCCATACAAAACCAGCTGGGTCAGACCCCAGAAAGAGCAAGTGCCACAAAGGAAGCTTCACTTAGGAACTAAAACCAGCAATCAGCACAAGATATAAATAAAAATAAGAACTAGAAATAAAGAAAATACACCAGGATGATATACGACGAGATAACCATGGAACTATTCAGATAACCATGTTACAACCCGTAAACCAAACAAGGACCGGGGTTGTAACCCTTCGTGTGAACAGAACTTGGAATTCTTACCATTTATCGGTAAAATAAATACAAGCATTCTGGTCATTCAATAATCTGGAACAGGATCAGGGCAAGACTAGACTGGTTAGACTCCGTCCAATCACTTCACGGACAAGCAAGAATTACGGCTTGATACTTTAACTAACTAGGGTTGTCACAAGCCTAATTACTAACAAGATGCAGTAAGATTATTCCACAGCCACAAGTCCTGCAGACCATCCAGGTTACCCGGGTTAAAAGATTAGAGTTGAATTCAGGTGGGTACATCGTCCAGGATACGAATGTACCTTTAGGTAGCTTGAAGGTTGCAACACATGACAGTGTGCTAGAAATGTGCCCTACTCGACGGCAGGCTACAGATCCCAAGGCGTTCCCAGGTAACGGGATTGCCTGTAGCTGGGAAATCTCGTCATGACTAATGTATTAATCTAGTTATTAGCCTTAGTCCATTTTAGTAGGTACTCCTGACCGTGGTACTCAGGAGTCCCTGTCCTAGACATGATGCAAGACAGGACTGGTTTATTTATACAAACACAATCGCCCACGGTGTCCAGATTAATTATACAGGTCATGTTATGTCAGGTAGCCGTCGCAATAGCTATTCAAGATAATCATGTCAGGTTATCATGCCAAGTGTACTTGTCAGGAGTGCGCCACGACGGGCCACTATCAGGTCATGTCAGGCTATTATGTCAGGAGTGCACCACTACGGGTCACTATCACGTCATGCTCAATTATCAATTCCAAACATATCAAGTAAATTCGTGATTATCAAGTTCAGGACAAATGGCGTAAGGACATAAAATGGACGTTAAATATCTAATAAAATATCAATATACAGGGCTATAGAAGATCCAGGGTAAGTAGGGTCAGGTCCAGTTGCGCCTAAACATCAGGTTGCGCCTGAGTCAGACTACGCTCAAGTCAGGCTGCGCTCAAGTCAGCGTATGCAAGACATACGTCTCCAAATGGCAGCGTATGAACTCCATACGACTTCTCTTCAAGGCAGCATATGTACTCCATACGACTCCTCATCAAGGCAGCGTATGAGGTCCATACGACTCCTTGTCACCCAAGTCAGCGTATGCAAGACATATGTCTCCAAAAGGCAGCGTATAGACTCCATACGACTCCTCTTCAAGGCAGCGTATGAGGTCCATACGACTCCTTGTCAAGGCAGCGTATACAAGACATACATCTTCAAAAGGCAGCGTATGTACTCCATACGACTCCTCTTCAAGGCAGCGTATAAGGTCCATACGACTCCTCATCAAGGCAGCGTATACAAGACATACGCCTCCAAAAGGTAGCGTATGAGTCAGACTGCGCTGCGCTAAAGAGCATACGTAACTCAGTGGCGCAAGCTAAAAAGCTCGCGCACACTGCTCACTGTCTTCTCCAAATCAGCAAGAACTCCATGGTTTGAACCCTAAGCTTCAAAAGTCCATAACTTGGTCAAAATAAGTCCAAATCCAACTTTTCAAAGGTCAAAATTAGGTAGAATAAAATTTTCTACAACATGGAACCATCAAAACTTAAAAATAAAGAAGTTTGATAGATAAAAACCACCAAAATCCAAAAATAACTAATTTTTAGATCTACAAAAATTAAAGCCTCAAAATGGAAAATGACAAGTTCTAATGTGTCTTAGAAACATGAGGAGAAGCTAATGGAACAATAAAAATGGGCTCTCTTGTGGAAGCAAGTTACACTTTCCTAGACCTCTCTCTCCCTCTCTCTGGTAGGTAAGGAAGTAATGGTGGAGAAGATGATAAATGAAGAGAGAGAAAGGAGAGGGGTTAATAAATAGTAGTGGTGGTGGTAGGTAGGGGGTTCACCACTTGGTTCATGATGAACCAAGAGCAATCCCAAACCGAACCAAGCCAACCCAAACCAAGAATAAACCAAGCCCAGGGAGGAAACTAAGCAAGGAAATCATACAATACAAGAATAAATACGTACACGTATTCCAGAAATACGTAATACGAACCACAGACATTACATGCATCGAAGCCCATACGCTAAGGAATTGTCCTCCCCGCCCAATGCCTATTGTGTTGTATCCACAACACAAAACCAATATAACCGCTAAGTCAAACTAGCATGCAATCTCTATTAGCGGTTATTCCTATCGCACGGCTTGTACGTACTGGTGGCCAGCCAATCACGCACTTTCATATTCTACATGCGACATACAACTTCGTGGTATAACGTGTCAAGGCCATGAATGCAACACATAAAGGTGGTCCCTTACATCTAGGTTTAATGTATAAAAAAATACATAGCAGGAAATATAAATGAACAATAAGTTCTAACAGTTATGCCATATATCACAGTTTATTTTGCATAAAGAAAATAAATAATGCATGAAATATGAGCTAAAATAAATAAACAGCAAATGGCAAGGTGTCTTGCCTGATAGGGCGTCTCGTGTGCTGCGATGATCAATGTGGCACGAACTGCGACTTCGGTGCAACAACTGTACATGGTGACCTCGGGTGGTGTCACGGTTAGTTCTATTGGGTCCAGAAGGGTCAAATTAGTTAGGTTTGACATATGGTAGTACGAATTTAGTGACATAATAGGATTAAGAGGATTTAGTCATGGACATGATGAGAATTGAAGAAATTTTTTTTGAGGGAATAATGCATATAATATTTTAGGAAAAGTATTTATAATATTTGAAATATATATTTGCTAGTTAAAATAGTTTAAGATAATCTTTTAAAAAAATAAGAATCATGGTAAGGCAGAAACCTGATTTGTGACAAATCATAATTTGTAGGTCCAGATCTACATATAAGACATCATAAAATAATACAAGTATATTTCTGTATCAAAATAATTTTAGGAAAATATTTTAAAAATAAAATCATTTTAGCCTACAATTTCTATGCTTGTAAAATATGATTCTAGGTAACAATCTACTTCCTTAGTCCAAAATATTTATAGAAAACACTTAATAATCTAGATAGTTATGTTAGGACTAAAATCTATTCTTAGTCAAAAACTATCTTTTAAAAAGAGGTAGAAATTTTTATACATCAAATAAAAATTCTACCACTTAATAATAATAATAAAATAATTAATAATCATATGTTAATACTAATTAGTAGTGCAACATGTATATATATTTACACTGGAATTATAATAATATACATAACAAAAATATCTTTTAATAAATATTATAACATAAGGACTGTAAAATAATTCCTATCAAAAAAGAACTGTAAAATAATAAAAATTTATTTATATGCACCCGATCCTTCAGACAGAGGAGAGAATGAGTAAGAGAGAATACTGAGGGGGAGAGAGAGTAGTGAATCAAATAATCAAATGGGGAAGAGAGGAAAGGAGAGGCGGAGCGGGGGAGAAGGGTTGTCCGGGTGAGCAGCTGCGGTCGGAGGAGTTGGGAGAGAGGGCGGCGGAGTGCGGCCGGGACTGCAAGGGCAGGGTGGCCACCGGAGTGGTCACGCACGACGGAGGCGCCGGACGGGTGAGGGTTTTGAAAGGGGAACGGCGACCGACGGGCGGAGGACTCGGGAAGAGGGCGGCAGAAGAAAATCGAGACGACGGGGCGGTCTCAGGCGGACACGGGTCGGAGGAAGGTTTCGGGGTTTCGCGCGGCTGGCTAGGGAACGTCGACGGCGGCAAGAGGCGGTGCTCGTCGGGCGTGACCAGGACGGTGTGCGCGGTCACGGGAAGTCGAGGGTTCTCGATGACGCGGCCGGGGAGTCTCGGCGAGGGCTTCGACTGGACGTGCAGCGGAGAGGGATTTCCGCGTGTGGCGAGGCACGTGGTTCCACCGGCCGCGGCAAAAGAGGTGCCCGCAACGGCGACGCAGCTCGCAGAGAGGCGTGCGACATGGATGGTTGCAGCGGATCCGTCGGAGGTAGGTAAGTGGTGGTGGCGGAGGTGTTTGTTTTTATTTCTCTTCTCTGTTGTCGTGGTGAGGTGTTGGCCGAGAGTCGAGGAGGGTTGGCGGAGTGACGGGGGTGGTCTGGGTGGTGTTGGCGGCAAGGGAAGAAGGGTTTCGGTGGTTGGGTTAGCCGGGGCGGTGGTGGTGGTGTTGTCCACGGGTGGCCGGAATATGGTGGCTGTGGAAGATGGTGGTCAGGCCAAGGAGGTGGTGATGATCTGTGGCTGGATTGGGTTCTGGCTGTTGCGGAAGGCGGAGGTTTTAGAATAGGGTTAGGTTAGGATTTTGATGATGTCGGGGTGTACGACACGGGCTGGGTTGCTGTGTCGAGATTGTCTCCGACATGTGGACACGAAGAAGGTAAAAATATAATTGTAATAGAAATAAAAATAGTGGAAGGGAAGGGGGACACCGACACGATGCATGGTTTGTGTTGTGGAAATTTGGTGGATGAATAATGAATTGGAGGAGTACCTGCCAATTTATAGGATGTGGGAATTCCCAATAAGATAAAGATTAGGATTAGTTTAAAACCCCAATAGATAATCATTAAATTAAATCACTGAAATCAAATCTAAATTCAAATACAAATCCAATTTAAATCCAATTAATTTTTAGTTCAAAATCAAATAGGATAAATCAAAATTTCAAATATCTACTATTTAAATCAATCCAAAAATTCAAATCACGATTTAAATCGTCACAATAATTTAGAAATATATTTTCCAAAAATACTATTAATAATAATTTCAAAAATTATATTATTATTTAAAATAAACTAATAAATAATTACAAAAATATATGTTTGTACAAATAATATTTACATAAATATACTTTTCTAATATACCATTTTATACTAAAAATTATTTATTAATATAACCGTATAACTGAAAGGTTTTTCATAATTAAAATCATAAACTTAAAAATGATAGCTAGAAATAATTATTATCTATATTACTTTGAAACAATAGAAAAATATTTTTAAAAAATATGTACGCTCGCGCATATTCGCACTCGTCGAGCAACTACGAAAATAAAATTTCGTGTGCGACATACAATATGACTATGTGACGTATAATACAAAATTTTAAATTGGTACTAAATTTAATAAATAAAAAAAATATAGTAGAAATTTAGGGGTTTTACATCCTACCCAACTTAAAAGAATTTCGTCCTCGAAATTAAGAATTAGTAGGGGGGTGAGAGGTCACAAGGGGGTATTGATGGGGAACAATCGATAACAAAATCATGCCGTAAGAATCGCGATCTAGATTATAGAAAAATAATATGGTATGGTCACGGGTAATGAATGAGGGTCACGATTAAGAGAACGAAATAGATTTGCTTTAATTAAGCGATTAGAGGGTCTTGATAGGGTCGAGTAGTTTAGGATGAAGATATAGCAACATCGAGTAAGAATGGTCATAGACGATAGGAAAGATAGAGGAAGTTCTAGTATAACACCTTCGTCCTTCTAAAATAGGTAAAGACGAAAACAATAGAGGGTTCAAAGGAGGCGTTATCGAATACGAATACGTGATTCAAGGACGACCGAAAATTTTTAAAAGGAGTTGCCAAGGCAGTCGCGGATGGGACTCTTGAGGACAAGTTTAGCTATGTCCCCATCCACGTAGAACGACAAAAAGCGAACCAAAGTGCACTCGGTTGATCAGACCATCATGCATCGGTTCTGATTAGACCATATGTTAGTGGACATGCCCAAATAACATATGTCTTGAAACAAGCTTGATAAAAGAATAAGCTTGCAAAAACTAGGCTACCTTAGCATCATTAGTCAAGATGGTAAAAACATAAGCACGAGAGATTAAGATTGAAAGAAAGAAGAATGATTCTAAGTCATATCCTGTGTTGGTCTCTATACAGTCGTCCTATAGTCTTCTTGTCCAAGTCCTTAGTTGACTAGATGGGTTAAGGTCTTCTAAATTCTAGAATCTAAGTAGACTTGCTAAGATAGGTCGCAAGGACAAAGGGGTTGCTAGGTCATAAGGCATTTTACCCAACTTAAAGAATTAAATTAATGGTGTTTTGGGACAACTAACTAGTAGGGTCAATCTCTAGCAAGCACGAAGGGAAGATAAGAATAGGGATGGAAGAAAACAAACAAGATACAATTGATGAGTCAAACGGCAGATAAAATCAAGGAAAGAGGTCAAGTATGTGGATGAGATCCTAGACTTCTAATCCTATACGCAGGCTTTGCTTGGTACGGTAAAGTAACCAAACAATTTATCTGACCTGCATGGGCCACCACAAAAACATGTAACGCCCCAGTCCCAAAATACGTAGGACTAGAAACATAGACATGCCAGCTGTACATAGACATGCCGGCTGTATACATACGAAGTACACTCCAATATATGGAAACCTCGTATGAATACATAAGCTATAAAATGCAGTAGAACCATAACTAATCTCATCCACACAGAATAAATGAATAAAAGATATCATATAATGAGAATATATTTGTCTTGATACAATATGTTGGGCGGAGACAAATCCACTACCAACAAGTAAAGGAAAAATACATGAGTAAAGAAATGAATTTGGCGAGCGAAGCGAAGACGATCCAAGCGCAATCATCCTCGAAAAAATAGAGATAGTCACAGCTAGAGCTAGAGCACCTGCAAAAGACAAGAACACACACCTGGAGAGATAACCAGGTCCTCAGAGGGACGTAACAAGACACATAATATCATGTCATATAAACTGAATAAATATTGCTCAAATAAATAAGTCAATTAGATTATAACATGGTCCAATACACACCTACTAAACGAGCATACCATCCCCCTAACCAAACAAGGACAGAAGATGGTATACTAATTCACGGTGACGTATCTTTCCATGCTAAGAATCCAATATGGTATCCGGACCCCAATAAGGTTCAATACCTTCTCATCGAAGTAGTAAGTCACACCTACAACCAAACAAGGACAAGATGTGACAAACTAATCCGCGACAAGTTATTATTCTAAGCCACGGTCAGATACAAGTACCCAAACCAAAAGTACTCGTACCTAACGGATAAAGGTGCCTAACCGTTCTAAGTGATATGTAGTTAAGAACAATCCTACCTGCGCATGGATCCTGGCTAAATAGGATCGACATAGTCCCCCCCTTGGGCACCAGAGGCCCTATCAGTAAGAGCATGACGTTCCGCAGAATCGTCAGTGGCCGTCAGTAATCTTGGGTCATCAATCCCATATTTCCAACAGAGAGTCGGGGTCACAAGAAAAAGTGCATCGAAGGCCATACGCTAAAGAATTGTCCTTCCTGCCCAATGCCTACTGTGTTGTATCCACAACACAAAACCACTATAACCGCTAAGTCAAACTAGCATGCAATCTCTATTAGCGATTATTTCTATCGCACGGCTTGTACGTACTGGTGGCCAGCCAATCACGCACTTTTGTGTTCTACATGTGACACACAACTTCATGGTATAACGTGTCAATGCCATGAATGCAACACACAAAGGTGGTCCCTTACATCTAGGTTTAATGTGTAAAAAAATACATAGCATGAAATATAAACGAACAGTAAGTTCTAACAGTTATGCCATGTATCACAGTTTATTTTGCATAAAAAAATAATGCAGGAAATATGAGCTAAAATAAATAAACAACAAATGGCAAGGTGTTTTGCCTGATAGGGCGCCTGGTGTGCTGCGATGATCAATGTGGCACGAACTACGACTTCGGTGCAAGAACTGTACATGGTGACCTCGGGTGGTGTCACGGTTAGTTCCATTGGATCCAAAAGGGTCAAATTAGTTAGGTTTGACATAAGGTAGTACGGATTTAGTGACAGAATAGGATTAAGAGGATTTAGTCATGGACATGATGAGAATTGAAGAATTTTTTTTTGAGGGAATAATGCATATAATATTTTAGGAAAAGTATTTATAATATTTGAAATATATATTTGCTAGTTAAAATAGTTTAAGATAATCTTTTAAAAATATAAGAATCATGGTAAGGCAGAAACCTGATTTGTGTCAAAACATAATTTGTAGGTCCAAATCTACATATAAGACATCATAAAATAATACAAGTATATTTCTGTATCAAAATAATTTTAGGAAAATATTTTAAAAATAAAATCATTTTAGCCTACAATTTCTATGCTTGTAAAATATGATTCTAGGTAACAATCTACTTCCTTAGTCCAAAATATTTATAGAAAACACTTAATAATCTAGATAGTTATGTTAGGACTAAAATCTATTCTTAGTCAAAAACTACCTTTTAAAAAGAGTTAGAAATTTTTATACTTCAAATAAAATTTCTACCACTTAATAATAATAATAATAATAAAATAATTAATAATCATATGTTAATACTAATTAGTAGTGCAACATGTATATATATTTACACTGGAATTATAATAATATACATAACAAAAATATCTTTTAATAAATATTATATTATAAGGACTGTAAAATAATTCCTATCAAAAAAAGAACTGTAAAATAATAAAAAATTATTTATATGCACCTGATCCTTCAGACAGAGGAGAGAATGAGTAAGAGAGAATACTGAGGGGGAGATAGAGAGCAGTGAATCAAATAATCAAATGGGGTAGAGTGGAAAGGAGAGACGGAGCGGGGGAGAAGGGTTGTCGGGGTGAGCGGCTGCGGTCGGAGGAGTTGGGAGAGAGGGCGGCGGAGTGCGGCCGGGGCTGCAAGGGCAGGGTGGCCACCGGAGTGGTCACGCGCGGCGGAGACGGCGGACGGGTGAGGATTTCGAGAGGGGAACGGCGACCAACGGGCGGAGGACTCGAGAAGAGGGCGGCGGACGGAAATCGAGACGACGGGGCGGTCTCAGGCGGACACGGGTCGGAGGAAGGTTTCGGGGTTTCGCGCGGCTGGCTAGGGCACGTCGGCGGCGGCAAGAGGCGGTGCTCGTCGGGCGCGACCAGGGCGGTGCGCACGGTCACGGGAAGTCGGGGGTTCTCGATGCCGCGGCCGAGGAGTCTCGGCGAGGGCTTCGACTGGACGCGCGACGGAGAGGGATTTCCACGTGTGGCGAGGCGCGTGGTTCCACCGGCCGCGACGAAAGAGGTGCCCGCGGCGGCGATGCAGCTCGCGGAGAGGCGTGCGGCATGGATGGTTGCAGCGAATCCGCCGGAGGTAGGTAAGTGGTGGTGGTGGCGGGGGTGTTTGTTTTTATTTTTCTTCTCTGTTGTCGTGGTGAGGTGTTGGCCGAGAGTCGAGGAGGGTTGGCAGAGTGACGGGGGTGGTCTGGGTGGTGTTGGCGGCAAGGGAAGAAGGGTTTCGGTGGTTGGGTTAGCCGGGACGGTGGTGGAGTTGTCCACGGGTGGCCGGGATATGGTGGCTGTGGAAGATGGTGGTCAGGCCAAGGAGGTGGTGATGATCTGTGGCTGGATTGGGTTCTGGCTGTTGCGGAAGGCGGGGGTTTTAGAATAGGGTTAGGTTAGATTTTGATGATGTCGGGGTATCCGACACGGGCTGGGTTGCTGTGTCGAGATCGTGTCCGACATGTGGACACGAAGAAGGTGAAAATGTAATTATAATAGAAATAAAAATAGTGGAAGGGAAGGGGGACACTGACACGATGCACGGTTTGGGTTGTGGAAATTTGGTGGATGAATAATGAATTGGAGGAGTGCCTGCCTATTTATAGGATGTGGGAATTCCCAATAAGATAAAGATTAGGATTAGTTTAAAACCCCAATAGATAATCATTAATTAAATCACTGAAATCAAATCTAAATTCAAATACAAATCCAATTTAAATCCAATTAATTTTTAGTTCAAAATCAAATAGGATAAATCAAATTTTCAAATATCTACTATTTAAATCAATCCAAAAATTCAAATCACGATTTAAATCGTCACAATAATTTAGAAATATATTTTCCAAAAATACTGTTAATAATAATTTTGAAAATTATATTATTATTTAAAATAAACTAATAAATAATTATGAAAAATATATGTTTATACAAATAATTATTTACATAAATATACTTTTCTAATATACCATTTTATACTAAAAATTATTTATTAATATAACTGTATAACTGAAAGGTTTTTCATAATTAAAATCATAAACTTAAAAATGATAGCTAGAAATATTATTATCTATATTACTTTGAAACAATAGAAAAATGTTTTTCAAAAATATGTACGCTTGCACATATTTGCACTCGTCGAGCAACTACGAAAATAAAATTTCGTGCGCGACGTACAATACGACTATGCGACGTACAATATAAAATTTTAAATCGGTTCTAAATTTAATAAATAAAAAATATAGTAGAAATTTAGGGGTTTTACAGCTCCGCAGCGCGGGAACTCCGATGCCCAGTTCCGGCATCCCGACTCCGGCGCTGGTCTCCGCGCAGCGTCTACCGGCGCCCGCACCTGTCCCCGAGCCTCCACCGACCTAGGGTCAGCGCCGCCCGACTGGCCAAGCTCCTCCGCGTCCCACGCCGTCAGCATCACGGCCGCGGTCGCGGTCTTCCTCCTCGTCGGAGCCGCCGTGCGTCGGTGAACTCATCCGCCGCACCGCCTCGAGACCCCGATCCGTCGCCGCCCCTCTCCGCTGGAGTTCCGACCGCATCTCCGCCCCTCGATCTTCTCCTCCGCCTGACTCCTCGTAGCCGCCCCCTCCGCTCGATTCCTCCTTCCTTTCCTTCTTATTCTCTCTCCCACTTCCTCATCCCTGCTTCTTCTCTCTCCTTCTGTTTTATATTTTTATTTTTGCTTTTAATAATCCCCTCCTCTTTTAAACGAAGACCAGGTTATATGCTTTGTCCTTATGTTTTGATATTTTTTTAATTATTTATTTTACTATTATTATTATTATTATTTGTTCTTTGGGTGCATGGGAAAAACTGTAGTTACAATGAAAATTATTTTTATTTTTACTATTTGGACTAAGCCTTTGGTTATAGGGGCCAAATGGGCTTTTCCACAAATATGTGATTATTTAGTTTTTGGCTTTATAAATTACCTTCAGATAATTATGAGTTTGGACCATATATGTCTCAAACCAAGAAATTTTAGCTTAATTATATAAATATATTTTTATTTATAAATATAAATATTTGAGAAATTATATATGAATGTTTTTGGGGCTTCATACAATATATATATGTTAAATATCTTACGTGGGTTAATCCTATATACGGGATTATGTATACTCTACCTTTGGTCTCGATTGTTTAAATGGATTGTGAAGATATATAATTGTAGTATTTTCTATTTATATATATATAGTTTTGGCCAAGACCAATTACGTTTGAGAAAAAAAAGTTGTAATTTTCTAGAAATATTTTGTATTTACCTAATAATATTTTAAATAGATAAAAATGTAGTTTTATCTAGAAAAATCTACTTTTACAACTTAGAGCTTAGCCTAAAACGGTTTTGTTATTTTTCAAAGCATTTATCAAATATTATTTTTGTTTAAGCTAAAAGGGATATATTTTCAAGTATTATAAATAGTTTTTCTAAAAATATATGTATTATTTGTCAAACTTTCTTCGATTATCCCTCAGCCCATGACTAAGCCCATTATTCATATTCCCTCACCAAATTCTACGCGTCCCCTAGCATCCCTAGCTAATTCGTCCATCATGGACCCAATGGAACAGTCCTTGTCACCATCAGAGGCCGCCTTGCGTAGTTGTATCACCGAAGCCATATGTTGTGCTACCATGAGCATCGTATCACACCATGCGTCGCTACCAAGCAAGTATACCTTGCTAATTAACTGTCAAATTATTTATTTTCTGCATTATTTATTTGTTTTATATTGTTAGTTTCCTTTGTTATAAACTGCGCGTCCAAGCTATACTTGGGTGCAAGCGACTCTATTAGTCGTTTACTTTACTATATGCATGTTAACTAAGTGTTAGCGGACTACCTTCTTGTTGGGGGATATCCTTATATCTCCTTCGGCCATGACACTTACACTACACGGTTTAAGACATTTTGCTAGGGGCATGACTTATGGATTGGCCATCTCTAAAGTCGTGTGACGGTAGTCGTTCGTAACTGCTATGACTAGGGTTTTAGAGACTCAAGCAGTTACAAAACTGGACGAGCCATGGACATGACTCGAACAGTATAGGAAATATTGGGGGAGGACAGTCGCTAGTGCATATGAAAATCCAAACAGGTAAACCACAATCTTCGGATAGAACTGTACCGATTTATTTACAGATGCCCTCTGACATTTTAGACGTTACGGACGGATACAGATGACTGGATGCCAGTTACGTACACATAGCTTAAAATCCCACCCGTGGCATGAAAGTTGTCCTCTAAATTGTATATTAGGCGGTTAGAATCTCCTTTGCATATTTGTGTCTAGGATAGTCTTTTATATATTATTTTATTATTCTGACAGTTTATATTAGCTTGTCTTTCTGTATCTTGCTACGTTCGTCTAAGGACCTGGTTTTTCCCTATGTGTATGTTCATGTCTTCTGCAGGTATCCTAGCCAAGGTCGTTGTCTTCTCCATTTATTCGAAGATGACATGACTTGGTTGTTCCTTGCTACTACCACTCAGTCCTTTATATATTATGTACTTTTCCTTTTATTTTTGGTTGGTAGTGGATGTGTCTCCACCCAACATATTGTACCAAAACAAAATCATTATATAATATCTTTTATTTTCTTATTTTGTGGATGA